>PVHX01024083.1:0-24624 GCA_004024805.1 Geosciurus inauris
GTGGGGTTTCTTCCAATGACACCATTTCTGAGTCTCATCTGCCATGAACCCCAACACTCGCCTTGAGCAGTGTCCAGGCCAAGGCTTGCTTCCTGTCGTGAAGAAGGAGCTCTCCTGTGGAAAGTCCTTGCAGTCAGCCTGACCTGAGGCACGTGGACTCTTCCCTGTTCAGAGAGAGCTGGGTGAGCTCTTGATCCCCAGGACAGTATGATGATGATTCAGAAGTCCGATTCCTTCTCTCTGTCTCTTTCCCCGTTCTTTTTCTGTTTCTTTCTTAAAACAGAGAACTGAAATAGACTCCGGAATCAGTTGGAATCCAACTTGTTGTCCTTAAGCAATTGTCCCGAGACTCTCTAAGCTTCCTGGTCTCCTTGTCCCCAGAGCCACCCTTCTCACACTGTCTCCTTAGGGACAGGTCATTGTGCCTCTTGGCTTACAGGTTCTGACACTGGCAAGTGTCACTTCTTCATAATTAGATTCAACAGTGTTTCAAAGTAAGACCGAGGGCTCATAAGGGGAGAAGGAGAATGAATTCCCATTGATCGAGGGCTCGCCATGTGATAGGTGCTATCTTGGAATTTAATAAGCATTAACTCTGCAAAGTAGGAATAATCACCTCCATTGTATAAAGAAGAAAAATGAAATTTAGCAGAGTCAGGATAACTTCACTTGGATCACAGTGGTGGTGATGATCCTGGCTATTATTCCTTCTTGAATTATTCTGTATTTTAGTCATTAATCTAGGGGCTTATGCACCGTCTCTTTTAGTGCTCACAGCAACGAGTAACTCAACAAGTAATTGCTATTATTATCCCCTTTCACAGATGAAGAAACTGAGGTTCCAAGTCAAGGGACTTGCTAACGGCACTTGGTAATTGCTGGAGCTCAGGTCCTTCTGGTTCCTTGGAAGTATCTCTTCCGTTTGCTTTGGAAGTGAAATCTTTCATGGCGGTTATTCAAATCTAAGCATCCAGCTCCCTGGATCCCTTTGAGATGCAATGCCACTCCACCATCCAGGAGGCCAGGCCCTGGGGACAGGAAGCCAGATCCCATCCCTTCGTTTTCTGGGCTCTGGGGGCAACATGATTCTGCATCCTGTCTCGTGGCTCCACAGACGGTCTGTGCTTGGCACGGCCCGCTGTCCCCATGGAACATCTGTGCTCACCACTTCTATGAGTGATTCTATTTTCCACACATCTCCAGCTCGTTAGAAAGCAAGGCTCCTGTTTGTTGGTGGATGTTTGCAATCTGAAGCCGAAACAGACAAGAAGATGATTGAGCTGATTCACGCTGGAGCGGAGTCTGTCACACACACACACACACACACACACACACACACACACACGACAATTATTGAAGACTCGTCTCTGGCATCTGATCCAGTGCCCCGTGGTGACTTTGTCCTCCCAGGGGCCATTTGGCTCTGGGTGATGCTTGCCCAGCAGGGAGATTGTCATGATGGTGGTCTTTCCTGACCAGGGCTGCAGCCCAATGTCCCATGGACCAGGCAACCAGATAAAGTGTCAGTGTCTTGAAGAAACACAACTCATGTAACGTGAAAGCTGAAATCAACAGCACCCCTCACCGCAGCCAACCCAGGGCTCCGCAGAAAGATGCCTTTGCCCCTTTACAAATGCACAGAACTTCCTCAACATTCCTCTCAGACTTTCCACTTCTGGTCTTTGGCCAAATGCAATCTTTAAAAATACACATTTGGCAAGAATCTGCAAAAAAAAAAAAAAAAATCCCTTCAGATTGTTATGTGATGGTGGGGAAAGACACATTTTTTTAAAACTCTAAAAAAAGCACCTTAGCATTTTGTAGGCTTTTATAATTCTCAAAACAGCTGAAATGCTAAAACTTTCAAGTTGGCAGGATTGAAACTGAGATCTCCAAAGCTGGTTCACGTTGACAAGAGTGGAATCCTGGTATTGCAGAGGGTTTGACAAACCTGCCGCCCTGAGCCTTCAACACGGCGGGTGGCCCTTCATGCCTGGGACCCTGTCTCCCTGCTAGCTGTGGGTACAGCTCACTCTGGGAGCTGCTCTGAGGCTAGTCCACAAAGGCTACCCGACTCCCCTCCTAGCTGTTGGTAGTGTAGCCTAGTGGTTAGTGATTCGGGCTGTGAAACTAGACCATCCGGGCTTGCCTACTGCCTGATTCCATTGCTAGGAACGACATGACTACTCATGACTCCAGCTACTCTGTTCCTCTGTGCCTCAGTTTACTTAGCTGTAAAATAGGAATCATACTGATCTGATGGGGTTGCCATGGGGTCCGAGCAAGCTAATTTTTGTAAAGTGCCTAACAACAACACTAAGAATCAAGAGGTCATTCCATAATAGTGGCTGTCACCTATGAACGAAGACAGATGTGGGTCAGGAGCTAGGAACAGTGGGAACTCCAGCCTGGAAGGATAGGAAAGTTGGCAGAGGGGAGGATAGGACAAAGTCCATCCATAATGAAGACCTACTATGTGTCAGTGATTCTGGGATTCAAAATTAACATTTAGCATACTTGGTGAGTTATACCCATCTGGTTTCCAGAAAGGATTGAAGGAGATTTCTAGCCATACAACCTAAGTTGGAGTAATCTTTAAATTGGACCAAAAAATTAAAAATAAAATGGGAATAGAACAAAACCAAGAATGACTCTAAGCATGTACATCGTGATGATTTAGGGTAGTTCATGAGGTTGCCTGCAAACCAAGCTTCCCCATGGCCCCTGGGCTAAGGGAAGCTTGGTCGGTTGCTCAGTGGCAGGCAGACCTGCACTCGGGCCAGCAGGCACTGGCAGGCAGGCCACGTCCAGGGCTTGTCCCTGGGCTAATCACTTCCTATCTCAGAGTTTTGAGTTTCTTCACCAGTGATGAGAATAATAATTGTGGTCATGGGTTATTTTCAGGGTAAAACAAAATAAGAGCCATATATAGATAAGGTTATTTATCACAGCTCAGCCACTTAGCAAGTAACCAATAAGTAGTAGTCAAAATAAATAAAATTTAGAATTTAGAGATCTACACAATATTCCTTGGTACCAAGATCAGAGAGGAATGCCTGTGTTCCCAAGAGAGTGTGATTTGTCATATACCAAGGCACAGTGACCTCCGTGGTGGTGGCCGATGGCAAAAATCCCCAAAGCAAGGACAGACAGTGGTCAGGACCTTGACAGACTTAACAGTGCCATCCTAGCTCTGCCTCTGACTAGCTGTGTGACCTTCAGGATGTGGCTTCACTTTGCTGAGACTTGTCTTCATCTGTAAAAGACCTCCCCCATAGGATGGTTATGGAAATGCAAATGTTATGATTGATGGAGACTTTGAACAGGTAGGGCTGTCGTTGACCCTCCAGGGCTGTCATCTGTTGGTTGTTTGGTAACTTATCACCGGGTGATGCAGAGGAGTGTCCGTCAGAATACCCGGGAGCTCTGTGGTCCCTGCCTACCTTGCAGCCACATTCTTGGCACAGGCTGTGTAGCAGCGCACTTCAAGACTGTGCTGCGTATGTTCAAGCGCAGCTACTGTCCCTTGCTGACTGAGCACAAATCCTACACAATCGTCCCTTGGTAACCAGGGGGACCGCTTCCAGGACCCAGATCCTCAAACCCAAACCCACAGATCCTCAAGTCCTTCCTGTAAAATGGTGTCATGTTTGTATGTAACCTAAGGAAATCCACCCCATGTGTTAAATCATCTCAATTATTTCTAATCCCTAAAACAATGTCAATTCTATATAAATAGTTGTTAAACTGCGTAGTTTAGGGAACAATGACAAGGAAAACAGTCTCTACGTGCTCAGCACTGAGGCAATTCTCTTCCTGAATATTTCCAATCTGTACTTAGTTGAATTGGAGACCCAATTGCAGGCCAAAATAATCAAGTGAAGAGTGGAGACAGAATCCTTTAGGGGAAGAAAAAAAGGGAAAATAGAAGGATCTGGGCCTGCAGGAGAGGCCATTTTTGGATCTTCCTTAGAAAAACTGTGTCGGTGAAAGGCAGATGCGCAGCATTGAGTTATTGTGAGTTATTGCAGTTTAGGAGCACAGGATAGGGAGTCAGACTGTCCTGGGTTCAAGGTCTGCCTCCACTACTAACTGGCTGTGTGACCTGGGACAAGTTGCTTAACCTCTCTGTGCCTCTGTTTTCTCATCTGTTAAAAAAAAAAAAAATTACAATGATAATATACCCAGACTTCATGCGGTTGGATAAGGATTGAGGAGAGTGGTACCTCTGAGGTGCTTTCAAAGCTAACCGAAGTGTTATTAGCAACACCAAGGAGTAAATGAAGGTGAGGAAGGAAAGATGGTATGGGGGAAAGGGTTCAAGAGAACGTCATTTTGAAGGGCAGCAGAGTGGAGTGGATGCATTTTAGGATAAGCCAGTGGGGAGACGGAGGCAAATGAGGGGTAGTTCTTGAGGAGGTAAAGACATGGGGGCGACAGACAAGATGGGCCCCTGGGCACCGGTGGAGCGGGGAACCAGCGGCGGAGGAGGAGAAACTGGCAGGGTGGCGGCTAAGTTTAGCGCTGGAAGGGAAGCTTTGAATATGCATGTCCCGGCCCACTGTGCCAACGATGCATGGGGGACACAGTGGCAGGGATTCCTGCAGGCTGCGCCGTCCCCAGGTCACAGGCTTCCCTGGGCTCTCTCCAGCTGCCCAGGAGGGGCCTCTTTTCTTGTCCCTACCAGGTGAGGGACACTGGATCAGCAGGGAGCCGGACATGGATTCCTTTTTGACATCAAGAAAGTCTGCTCTTCATCCCAGTCTGAGACCTTCAGAAATGGAGAAGGGTCCTGGCCAGTGTCTTGGCACCTGTCCCTGGAGCTCACGTTCCTCCGAGTCCTGCCCTCCTCTCCTTTTCCTCCTGTGTCCCCCGCTCCCCAGTCCCCAGTCCCTTCTTCCCCTCTGCTCCTCTTCTCTGGTTCCCTCTTTATCTCTCTCCCACAAATCTATATTCAGTTTCTGTCTCCCAAAAAGAAAAAGGCGAGTAGGAGGACAAATTGTTTAAAAGCAACGCAGCTATTTTAACAAAATGCGTTTTGCTTTGAGTCAGTCCTAAGAAATTTGAGTAAAATCTAAGCCGGAATGAACAAAAAAAAAAATTTTTTTTAAATGAATTAGGAAAAAGCCTCCCGCACCCCACCACCCCAGGTAGAATGTGGAACAGAAGGAAAAGAGGGTTTGGAAAGCAAGACTCTGATGTGGCTGTTTGGAGGCTGAGACCTTGCTGTGCCCAACCCCGAGACCAGCTGCTGTGCCTCTTGGGAACATCTGGAGGATCCCTTGTGTAGACATGGCTATTCAACTGTTGGCCACTTGGACATGGGTACCTTCCTAAGTCAAGAAGTCCTTGTCCCTTGGATTTAAAGGTCCTGGGGCTGTATTTAAATATTGGTGGTGCATGCCTATAAGCCCAGCACTTTGGGAGGCTGAGACGGGAGGATCGCGAGTTCAAAGCCAGCCTTAGCAAAGGGCGAGGCACTAAGCAACTCAGTGAGACCCTGTCTCTACATAAAACACAAAATAAGGCTGGGGATGTGGTTCAGTGGTTGAGTGCCCCTGAGTTCCATCCCCAGTACCAAAAATAAATAAATAAATAAATAAATAAAGTATTGGAGTCCTTTGTTGGAAGAGCCAGGATCTTAGCTCTGATCTCAGCAGTAACAATAGTGGAGTTCACCCCACCTTCCCCCCACTCGTGTTCAAGAGCAAACGAGCGGGAACAGAACCTGTGCTCCTTAGTAAAGATTAAAAAGGATATCACTTGCACACTTCAAAACCTACGCTGTTTATTGGTCTCATGATTCTCCCGCAACTGAGATTAGGTTCCTCTCGTCCAGTTCCACATCACTTTCAGCTGGAGAAAGCTGAGGACCAGAGACACAAAGCTGTCTGCCCAGCCACAGTCAGCAGATGCTTTCCAATCCCTGCAGGAAGCCCCAGGAAAGAGCCAGAAGGGGGGATTTTCTGTCCCTGTGAGGCCTTGAGATCTGGCTCTGAGATCCATACTGGGAAAAACTTAAAAACCTCAGATCTTCTGAAGGAAACCCATCAGAGGCTTCTCTTTCCAATCCCCTTCCTTCAGCCTCATCCTTACCTGCAGGAAAATATTTTCATAGAAAACTTCTCTTGTCTTATCTCCCTTCTGAGTGAAGATGCTGCTTTGGAGGAAATGGATTCTTCCCCCAAACCTGGTGCTGTGTACCTGCTCGGAGGTGGAGCAGGAAGGAAAAATCTAGGTAGCAGTAAAATTGCTTCTTTTGCCTCTCTGAAAACTCTTATCTTAGGATACTGGATGAAGAAACCAGAAAGTGTCCCCCCTCCAGGCAGCTGGGCCAGCATCTCCTTGGCTGGGGAATGAGAAATCCCCTGAATCAGCCAGTGTGAAGGGACAGGACCCCACCCCTGCTGGCCGCAGAGCCGCTGTGGCAAAGCCTCGGGGGTTCCTGCCACTGTTCATTAATGCTGCCCACAGGCTGCGGGAAAAGTCTGTTGGCTCCAACGGGTAGAAGGTCCGGGTTCCAGGGCACTGGAGGAGATAATTGTCTTTTTAGCCAGGGGACTCTTGGCAAGGGGGTCAGGTGGCTTGCACACTCCAGAAAGTGCAGGCAGATGATAAGATAAAACCCATATTCGCCTTAACTATTGGCAGAACAAACAAAAGATGGTTTCGGAGTGGCGTGCTCTTGTAGATGAAAGAACGAGGGATCTGAGGGGAATCAGGCCTGAAATCTCACCAGTGAGGACATCTCTGTGACAGTTCATCTGGCAAAATTAGAAAAAATGATTCTTGCCCTGAATATTGCATATGACTGTGTTGAGAATTCAGTGAGATATGAGGTGGAAAAGGACTTTGAGAACTATGCTCCACTTCAAGCATGCATGCATTCATTCATTCATTCATTCATTCATTCATACATTCTACTGATGGATGGCGGTGCTCAGTAGGTGCCCAGCCCTGGGAATAACTGGTGCTAGGCAGCCACGGTACCTGCCCTCACATCCATGTCCAAACAGACGTGCACAGCAGTCTGTGCTGAGGAGCGCCCTCCAGCGGCCAAGTCCTGACCTCCACCTGCCCGTTTAACAGGATCTCCAATAGCTATCTATCCTGGTCTCTTCTGAAATTTTCCAGGTTGCACCTCCTGGGATCCAAAGGGCCAGTTCAGCTTTCTCCAGACTCGTAGCCTGAACTGGAGCCCAGATGTGTTCCCTGGAGGCTACGACATGTCACAACTGCTTCTGAAATGCTAGCTTTGGAATGCACCTCTTCTCTGCCAAGTGCCCTAGGGTGCCGGCTGGAACTGGGAAACCCCAAAGAGATTCTCAGCTTGCTATTCCCGGTGCTGATAGTGGCTAGCTCTCAGCCCCCAGAGATGATGCAATTTGTACCGGGACTGCTGTGATTCTTTGAGGTGTGAGCAATAAAAATAACTGGCATTTTACTGAGTGCCTTAGGACTAGGTGTTATGCTGAGAAAACATACCTCAGTGCAGACTGCAATTGGTATGCCTCTCCTTCCCCACATGCATGCGAGGGAAGAGTATTCTAGGCTTTATTATAATGCATGATTCACATATTAACTCATTAATCCTTAAAACAACTCTAGGAGGTATTAGGATCATCTCCATTTTATAGATGAGGAAACTGAGACACAGACAGCTTAAGTAACTCTTCAAGATCACTGTAGCAAGTGAAAGAACCAAGATTTGAATCAGAGTCATTGCTTTAACTAACCAGCCCTGTTACCTCTAAAGAGGACAGTTCTGCATGAGATGCATCATATCAAAGTGAGATAGAGAGCTTTAGATTCGGGTGTGAGCCTTCCCACAGGATGGCGAGGTAGGGTGCCCCAGCATCCTCTAGTCCACTATGGCTGTTTCCCCTCCATGACCTGGCTCCTGCTCCTGCTCTCCTTACTGTGACTTCCATCTAGAGATTTGTACCCGTCTTCCCTCAGCATTTGAACTTGGTTTTGCCTGCTGGGTTTCCACAACTTTGCTTGGTTGCTTTCTGTAGATCTGTCTTCTGTCCTTGCGGTTCTTCCACCTGCATCTCAATGGACAGCCTTGCAGAAAACAAAATGAAACCTCTTCCTCACCAGACTCCCAGCTGTGCCAAAAAACTAATCAATTACAGCGGAGATAAGAGCTGCCCAAGCAGCAGCAGAGGGGGTTGTGGCGACCTGCAGCTGTTATCTCTGAAGACACGCCTCAGCCATTCCCCAGAAAGGAAGGGCTCGGCTTGCTGGGGACCTGCGCTCATCCTGTGCCTATTTCCAGATCTCCAGCTTCCCCATAATGCCTTCGCCCTCCACTCTCTCTTCCTTAAGTGAAAATATTCAAGAATTAGTCCTCTTCCTTCCTGGGTGTACATGACAACGACTGCTGTGCCTGAATAATTAAATTAACTTCCTATTATAAAACCAAGATTCTCAAAAGACCATCAGAGGGAGGAAAGAAGGGTTTCTGGTGCCTCCTTGAGTCACAGTTCTGAGGAGGTGATACCCTAGGACTGAAAGAGCTTTGTCATCATTCAGAGTATGCCAGTCAGGCTGAGTCTGCTAGTGGTGCCGGAACTGTCCTGCACACAGGGATGGGAGCTGAGGGAACAGCAGGGCTGACGGTCCTCAGTCCTGGCTGCACAGGACCTGGGGAGTGCCTTAAAATGCCCTCCTCCTCCAGATCCACTGCGCAGTAACATTTTGAAGCCACTCAGAGGATTCTAAATGGGATGAGAACTGGGCTTCTACAAGGAACAGGGCCTCCAAAACAAAAATAAAACCCCTCTCAACTTAGAATTGCAAACAAGAGAGGACACACCCATCCATCCATCCATCCATCCATCCATCCATCCATCCACTTACTCAGCAAATATTTATTGAGAACCTATTATTCACCAGGAACACTGGAGTCTCCTCCAGACTCAGTAGCCCAGGCAAACACAGAAACCTCTTTGGCTAGAATTTAGGCATGGTAGAACTTTGGAGATTGAGACCTCTGAGAGTCATCAAAGGAAGGAGGCATCAAGTAATGGTGGTGGGTGGGTTTTGAGTAGATTTCCATAAGGTTCTAGAATCTTTCCACTGTAAGTTGCTTTTCTTTTTCACTACAGAAGCAATGTATTCTTTTTTGGTTCTGATTTGTTATACATGATAGTAGAATGCATTTTGACACATCATACATAAATGAAGTATAAATTCTCATTTGTCTGGTTGTACATGATGTAAAATTACACTGGTTGTGTGTCCTATGTGCTCATAGGGTAATAATGTCCAAACATTCTACCCTCATTCCTACCCCCAAGCCTCCCCTTCACTCCTCTCTGTCTAGTCTAAAATACCTCTATTCTCCCCGCCACCTTATTGTGAATTAGCATCCGCATATCAGAGAAAACTTCTGGCCTTTAGTTCTTTGGGATTGACTTATTTCATTCAGCATGATAGTCTCCAGTTCCATCCATATGCCATATACCAAATGCCATAATTTCATTCTTCTTTAAGGCTGAGTAATATTCCATTGTGTATATGTACCATATTTTCTTTATCCATTCATCCATCAAAGGGCACCTAGATTGGTTCCATAGTTTAGCTATTGTGAATTGAGCTGCCCTAAACACTGATGGGGTTGTGTCACTGTAGTGTGCTGATTTTAAGTCCTTCGGTATAAACTGAGGAGTGGGATAGCTGGATCAAATGGTGGTTCCATTCCAAGTTTTCTGAGGAATCTCCATACTGCTTTCCATAGTGGTCACACCAATTTGCAGTCCCATCAGCAATGTATGAGTGTGCCTTTTTCCTTATATCCTTGCCAATAAGCAATACATTCTTCATTATTTAAAAAAAAGCTTAGAAAATATGGGGCTGGGATTGTGGCTCAGTGGTAAAGCGCTTGCCTCGCATGTGTGAGGCACTGGGTTCGATCCTCAGCACCACATAAAAAATAATAAATGAAAAAAATAAAGATCCATCAACAACTAAAACAAATATTTTTTAAAAACCCCAAAAACTTAGAAAATAAAAAATTTTGAAAGTACAATTATCCTTATAATCTGAGGACAAAAGTAATTCTCACCAGGTATGTGTGTGTGTATACATATATACATATATATAAAATAAATTTCCCCTTATTTTTAACCAAAATTGGATTCTACTATAGGCTTTTTTATAATAAACTTTTTTCATTTTTAAAAACATAATGATCATCCTTCTTACATCAACAAATATTTTACTGTACCATTAAATGATAGCATTTCATTGTATGAAGTACCATAATTTGTCTAGTTAATCCCCAGTTATTGGGTACTTAGCTTGCTTCCAATTAAAAACAACAGGCACCCACACATGCATATAAATAAATCTTGGCACACATTCATAATTATTTCTTCATGATGGAATTTCTAGAACTGAAATTACAGAGTCAAAATTTAGCCTATCTTTATTTTTTCGTATTTATTTATTTATTCATTCATTCATTCTAATTGGGTATACATGACAGCAGAATGCATTTTGATTCATTGTACACAAATGCAGCACAACTTTTCATTTCTCAGGTTGTACACAATGTAGCGTCTCACCATATGTGCAGTCATACATGTACCTAGGACAATGATGTCCATCTCATTCCACCATCTCTCCTGCCTCCATGCCCCCTCCTTCCTCCCTCCTCTTTGCTCAAAGTTCCTCCCATTCTTCCCATGCTCTACCTTGGCATTATGAATCAGCATCCACTTATCAGAGAGAACATTTGGCCTTTGGTTTTTTGGGATTGGCTTACTTCACTTAGCATGATGTTCTCCAATTCCATCCATTTACCTGCAAATGCCATAATTTTATTCTCTTTTAATGCTGAGTAATATTCCATGGTGTATATATTCTACAGTTTCTTTATCCATTCACCTATTGAAGGGCATCTAGGTTGGTTCCACAGTTTAGCTATTGTGAATTGAGCTGCTATAAACATTGAAGTGGCCGTGTCACTGTAGTATGCTGTTTTTAAGTCTTTAGGGTATAGACCAAGGAGTGGGATGGCTGGGTCAAATGGTGGTTCCATGTCAAGTTTTCTAAGGAGTTTTCATACTGCTTTCCAGATGGGTTGCACCAATTTGCAGTCCCACCAGAAATGTATGAGTGTGCCTTTTCCGCACAACCTCGCCAACACTTACTGTTGTTTGTATTCTTGATAACTGCCATTCTGACTGAAATTTAGCCTATGTTTAAATAAACCTTTATTTTGAAATAATTTTAGATGCATAGAAAAATTGTAAAGGTAGAACAGAAAGTTCCTGTCCACATCATTTCCTGTTGTTAAGGTTTCACATTAAAATGACACAATTGTCCTAACTAATGAACCAACATTGGTACATTATTATTGACTGAATCCTAATTATTCTGATGCCCTTAGTTTTTACCTAACATCCGTGTCTTCTATTATCATGTCCCCTTAGGCTCCTCTAGGCTATGACAGTTTCTCAGTCTTGGCTGATTCTCAGTGACCTTGACACTTTGGAGAAATACTGCCCCGTCACTCTTTGTGTCTTTGACTGGAGTTTTCCTTTGATGACATGAGGGGCTATGGTTTAGCGGAGGAAGACCGTGAAGGTAAAATGTCCTTCTCATCTCCTCGTTGCAAGAGGACATCTTTTGAACCTGACTTGTCACCGATGGTGTTTACCTTGAGCACCAGCTGAGGTTGATTGTCAGGATTCTACTGTAGCTGCTCTCTTTTCTCCTTTCCCTATGGTGCGCTTTGGAAGGTAGATATTATGCACAGCCCACGCTCACGTAGTAGGGAGTGAGCCTCCATCTCCTAGGGAGGACCAGATCTTCACAGGTTATTGCAAATTCTACCTGGGAGACTCATCTATTCTCCCTCCATTTATTTATTCACTCATTCATTCATTCATATTGTTATGGCTGAATAGACATTTATTTTACTTTTTAAATTTTTTTAACTTTTATTTTGATTTATTAATTTGTATGTGGTGCTGAGGATGGAGCCCAGTGCCTCACCCACTCTAGGCGAGCACTCTACTGCTGAGCCACAACCCTAGCCCTGGACATTTATTTTATACATTGGCTTATAATCCTGCTGCCTCACCTGTATTGTTCAAACTGTTCCTTTGGGAACTCTTCAAGTTGGCTCCATGTCACTTTATGTCACTTTGACATCCTTCTATCAGTTTTTATTTTTTGCAGGGAGGGGGTAATGGTAATTCAATTCAGGAGCACTCTACCACTGAGCCACATCCCCAGCCCTATTTCGTATTTTATTTAGAAATAGAGTCTCACTGAGTTGCTCAGCACCTCGCCGTTGCTGAGGCTGGCTTTGAACTCACGATCCTCCTGCTTCCACTCCTGAGCCGCTGGGATTACAGGCATGCACCACTGCACCCGGCTTCTGTCAGTTTTTATTTTGAACACTTCCCTTTTTTCTGGCACCCCAAGATGCTCCCGGATCATACTTTCTATTCCTTGCTCAGGTCCTGGAAGCAGCTGTTTCTTCAAAGATCCCTGGTGCCTTTGGCTGGACGACGTTGTTAGAAGCCAAGATCTGGGGGTTGTGTGTGCTCATTCTTATTGGGCTACTCTTGTTTCTAGGTCCTCTCAATGGTCAGAGCTTGGAAATGTGTGGGTATAACTAATTAATCAATGGGGACATGCTTAGAAGTATTTTATATTAATCCATCTGTATATTAAGCTAAACAAGACTTCATACTGGTGTCTCCAATTTGAATCCAGTAGCTCCTGGTTCACCTACCTTTTCCCCTCCTTGAAGATAGCAATATTTTAAAGACTTTTTTGGACTTTTTGGAGGTGTGGGAGAGAAGTGGTGCACCCTGAATCAATTTGCTGCTAATCAGGTTTTAATCAAGCTGCCTGCACCAAGATAGCCTGATGCATCTTAGGATAATAGTTCTCATGAGACTTAGAGCTTTTTTTTTTTCTTGAAGAAATCAAAACCTGAAAGTACAGTGTGCACAACTCACCCACTTTGAGAACCAGAGACAATTAATATCAAAGAAGAACTCCAGATGGAAAGCAATGCCTGTTTCTATGTTTGTTTCTTACTTTGTAGAGTCTTCTTTTGAGCTATGACTAAGGCCTTTTTATCTGAACTGCTTCCAAACTGCCTTTACATCCTAGATAAAGAGTTGGTCTTTGGTTCCCACCTTGGGACTTATGTGTCTCAAGAGGAAAGCAATGAGTTTGTGAGTTCATGTAAGGCTCATCATATTAGGTGCCTGCAGAGGACAAGAGGGTTACCTGTTAAAGAAGGGGCTGGAGAAGGTCTATGGCAAACACAAAATCACATGGCTTGTTAGAGGAATGAGACCATTTTGCCAGGTATTCTGATTCTGGGGACAGAAACCCAAGCTAGATGTTTGAGTGAACTCCTACAGTTTCTAGATGTTGACTAGGATTGCCAAGTCTTCCCAAAATGCTGTAAGAGCTAACCAAACTACGTCCTCTGGCAGGACCAGCAGGGTAGAATCTTGGTTCCTTTACTGTCTTATTGATAGAAAAATAATAGTGCACTTTGGGAGGCTGAGACAGGAGAATCATAAGTTCAAAGCCAGCCTCAGCAAAGGTGAGGCGCTAAGCAACTCAGTGAGACCCCGTCTCTGCATAAAACACAAAATAGGGCTGGGGATGTGGCTTGGTGGTCGAGTGCCCCTGAGTTCAATCTCCAGCACCAAAAACAACAACAAAAAAGAATAGCAAGTCCATGACAAGGAGCTTTGTGAACTTTTTATAAATATGAAAAAGAGGTCCCAAGTCCTAGAATATCTTCATGGCATTGGGTCATTTTGTATCTCACAACAGTGACCTTTCTCCATTTCCTGGGTTGATGAGTTTGGAATCTCGATTTCTCTGGAGGATGAGGAATTAATACTGGAAGTGAGCAAGCCAGCAGAAGCAGTCCAACCCAAGCCAGTCAACTTCTCTGTGAAGCTGGCAGAGGAGTACAGTGGTGTCCCGTAGCCAAAAAAATGGTCCCAGAGAATGTGCAGGCAGGGAGGGGCTTCCATCTGCCCCGCCGTGGAACATCTCTCATGCCCTGAGGACTCTCCTGCTTCTTTTGATTTTCCGACTCATGATTCTTTTTCTCAGGGGTATAGGGATTGGTTTGAAGGCACCACCAACCAAGGCAGGAGATGGGACTGGGGGAATTATCCTCCATCTGGCAGTACCAGGTCTCCAAATGGAATCCATACTTCATTCATTCATCTTGGCAGGAAGCCTGGATTCTCTGACCCAAGAGTGGTATTAGTTGGCAACCAAAGAGTGGAGATATTAATGATCATTTTCGTACTCCCCCCAAATCTGCACCTCCCTTCTGCTGACAGAGATCTCTGTGGCTGGGGGACAGATCTGGGTTTGAGAGTCATTATCAGAGTGAACTGGGAAGTAGATATTCAGGGGATAGTTCAGAGGTAGGGGTCAAGGTCAGACACTGTACATTCCTAATCTCTCCTGCTAGCCTAATGCCCAGAACCCCCAGGGCCTCGGGCAGCGTGTAAGCAGCAGTTACTCAGCTCTCCTTCTTACTCCTCCCTACTGATCTTCCAGCTCCCTCTCTTCAGTCCGTTTTCCGCACCGTAGTCTCAGTAATCTTCTGAAAACATCCGTAAGGTCACGCTATCCTTCTGCTTAATATTCTCCAGTGGCTTCCCATGGGTCTGTAAAAAATAAGCCTCCTTATCACAGCCAAAAACCTTGTTACTCAAAGTGTGGTCCTTGGACCAGGAGGATCAGCATCCCCAGGAGCTTGTAAGGAATGCAGCTACTGAATCCAACCTACTGACTCAGAATCTGCATCGTCACAAGATCCCCTGGTGATCTGGATGCACATAAATTTTAAGAAGCTAGGCTTCCAGGTTCCACACCAGTGGGTCCTCCTTGCTGGCTTGCACATCTCATCTCTTGGGAAATTTTTAAGACACATTTGGACCTGGTCTCCATCTGCCATGGGGAAGGGCCTGGGGGTGGGGGCGTTGGTAGGGAGATGGGAGAACAGTTCTCAGCATCTATTTGTTTTGTTGTGTTGTGTGGGGATTGAATCCAGAGGCACTTGGCCACTGAGCCACCACCACCCCCAGCCCTTTTAATTTATTTAGTTATTTTTTATTTTGAGACAGGGTCACCCTAAGTTGCTCAGGCCCTCACTAAATTGCAGAGGCTGGCCTTGAAATTGCAATCCTCCTGCCTCAGCCTCCGGAGCTACTGGAATTACAGGTGTGCACCACCACACCCAGCCGGCACATGTATGGGGGGAGGGGACTGGGGATTGAACTCAGGGACACTTGACCACTGAGCCACATCCCCAGCCCTATTTTGTGTTTTATTTAGATACACGGTCTCACTGAGTTGCTTAGTGCCTTGCTCTTGCTGAGGCTGGCTTTGAACTCGGGATCCTCCTGCCTCAGCCTCCCAAGCCGCTGGGATTGCAGGTGTACATTCCTAATTTCTCCCGCTAGCCTAATGCCCGGGCACTTGTATTTTTAAGAACTGCTCAAACAGTTTTAAGTTGCAATGGGGGTTAAAACAATTGCTAGCCCTGATGGACTCCTTGCTCACCCCTTAAGCATCCTTTCTGCCACTGTCCCACCCCAGTCACTCTGGCTGCCCCAGGCCTTTCCTCATACTCTAGGGAATTCTTGGGTCCCTAACCCTTGCATAGCCACAACCTAGAATGCCCTTCTCATGGGTGTGTATTCTCATCACCTAGGACTCCATATAAATGCCACCCTTTCAGTGACTCCTAGGATCCCCCTCCCCAACTAGCTCTGAGTCCCATCAGCCGGTTTGCTCCTCTCCGATGTGTGGCATCTGCAATAAACTTGCTTCTGCATCTATTTGCTTGTGGAATGGCTGTTTTCCTTCATTAGAATTTCAATTCCAGGAAGACAGGCATCTTGTAGGTTTTATTTACCAGCAAGATTGGATTAATGGCCTACCACGTCTGTGCTCTGGGCGAGAATGTGTGGAGAGCCAAGGAGAGACGAAAGGCTTTGAAAAATGAGACTTGATTCCCCCACCCCAAAATGATCAAAATAGACATCATGGGAAAAGATTTGAATGTGTTGACTTTCTTATACATATTTTAAAGACAGTGTGTTTTTTAAATTACACCTGGGAAAGGGTATCACCAACTTCTTAGTACTTAGAGCTTTTTAAATGTTTTAGCTTCATTTGAAAGTATAACATGCACACAGAGAGATGCAGACATCAGAAGCGTACAACTCAGTGACATGTCACTTTGTGTCACCAGCACCAGATGAAGAGCACCTGAGTCGTCCCCTGGAAGCCTCTCACATGCTCCTGTGGTCTCTGCCCAGTCCTGGGGCTCATGCTAACCTGACTTTTTTTTTTAATGCCAGGAATTCAACCCAGAGGTATATAATCACTGAGCCACATCCCCAGCCTATTCTTTTAAATTTTTTTAAATTATTTTTTTAAATTTTAGAGAGGGTCTTGCTGAGTTGCTTAGGGCCTTGCTATGTTGCCAAGGCTGGTTTTGAACTCCTGATCCTCCAGCCTCAGCCTCCTGAGCCGCTGGGGCACCAGCCCGACTTGTAATAGCACAGACCGGGGTTTTTAAAATTTTATTCCAACCTAGCTGCCTCTACCGCCCAGTGGCTAGGACAGTACCTCACCAGTACAAGGTATTTTAAAACTAATTGGTTAATGAATTAATCACTTCCCTCCAATGATCTCCATACACATCCTTTCTAGAAGATTCAGAGGAGTGTGACTCTCAGAGGTCAAACTGTTGACTTTTAATGACAAAAAAAAGCCACAGGAAGCCGGTCACGGTGGTGCACACCTGTAATCCCAGCACCTTGGGAGGCTGAAACAGGAGGATCGCGAGTTCAAAGCCAGTCTCAGCAACAGCAAGGCACTAAGCAGTTCAGTGAGACCCTGTCTCTATATAAAACACAAAGCAGGGCTGGGGATGTGGCTAAGTGGTCGAGTGCCCCTGAGTTCAATCCCCGGTACCCAAAAAAAAAAAAAAGCGACAGGAGGTTGATGCAAACTCTGGGCTCTGGGTGGTGCTGAGGCATTGATGTGGGTTCCTTGGTTTTGACACTGATCCTTTAGGATGGGAGATGCTGATCCTGGGGCAGGCTGCTGTGCAGGGTGGCGAGATCGAGGGAATGTTCTAGACCTTCTGCTCACCTGCTGTGGACCTAAAACTGCCCTAGAAAGCTAGGTCTGTTTTCAAAAATTAAAGGCAAAGGCTCAGAGCAGACCTCAGCCTCCTCCCACCCCCTGGAAATTGCCTGGTGCTTTTACCAGGTGCCTTTGGCGGGAGCAGCCAGCTGAGCTCTCCTTGGTGCCTGTCCCTGGCGTCATGCAGCTGTGGGACAATCTTGCATGTGGGATTTCCTTGTGGCCCCTGCCCTTTGGGCTTCTCTGTGTTGGGCTGGCAGCTCGCGGCTCCTGTCCTTCCTTGTGGCGTCCTGCGTTCTGACTTGGGGCAGAGGCAGCGGTGCCAAGCAAGGCGACAAGCAGAATGGCCATGTCAGCAGCGGAAAGCTCCTCAGCTAGTTCCCTGTGTGCGGGAGCACGTGAGGAGGGGAAGGAGGCTTCTGCCACTGGCCCCCAAAGACAAGGCCCGCGTGGTGGTCGTGGGAGCCTTCTAGCCCCTGGACAAGTGATGGTTCCTCTGTCATCTGCCCCTTCCTCAGCCCCTCTCTTTGCTTCCACAGCCAGGTAGCACCATTTCCTCAAAGTCCCCCTGTCCCCAACCAGGAGGAGCCTTCCTGGTCGCTGTCCTTCCTGCTCTGAGCTCCTGTCCACCCCGGCATTTGTGTGCGTGTGCCCGCTCACACACAGTGCAGTCTGTGTTAGGAGTCACTCTTTGCATCGTCTCGGGCACGACAATAACGCCCTCTCATACAGCTGCCAAGCCCCCTGCTACAGCCTCTCCTTCAGTCCCCGCCCCAGCCTAGCAGGTCCCTCCTGCCTGGTCCCAATTTACAGATGAGGGAAAAGAGGGTCTGGGGGGTGGACTTACCCACAGTCTCTCAGCTAGTAAGAGCAGAGCCAAGGCTGGCCCGTCCTTCTGGGACGGAGCTGCAGCACAGGCCATGGCCCGATGGCCCCTGGCTGAGCCCCTCCCTGGGAACTGCCTGAGCACTCGAGAACAGTCCCAGCCAAGGTCACCTCTCCTTCCTGGCAGCGTCTGTGTCCAAGAGCTGGGCCCTGCCTTCGTTAGGACCTCTCTACGGGCCATGGCAGCTCCACGGTCCCCATGGGACTGGCTGAGTCCACTGTCACAAGTGCACTGCGGTCTGTTTCCCTCACCACCCGCCCTTGGGGGCTTGTTCCCGGGGGCCCATCCCTTCAAGCCTCTGGCGTGCAGATCCCTGTCTCTGAATCTGAGCAAACACAAGCTGAAAGACATGGACGACACGCTAATGCTGAACTGCACACGGTGCCCGCAGTCTGCTCCCGCACAGCAGCCAGCAGCGGGCGACACAAACCCCCTCCCTTTCTCTGTGCACCTCTGGGGGCTCTCTCTGGCTGTCTGTCTTGCTGTGGGATCTCACCCTCTCCCATGTTCTCTGGACATGATGCCATCTGCCACGATATGGTGCAACCAGAGCTGGTGCTATGTGAACTTTCAGTCTTCAGAATTGTGAGCTAAATAAGCCTCTTTTCCTTATAAAGTATCAAGTCTCGGGTATTTTATTATAGCAACCACTATGGGACTAATATAGAGAGAGGCTGAGGAGGAGTGAGGCTCCCTCTTTCACAACAGTCCCCTCTTAAGAGTTCACCAGGGTTCCAAGAGAGTGACATCAATCCCTTCCAAGAGCAGGACCCCCAAAGACCTCCCACCGGCCATACCTTTTTTTTTTTGGTACCAGAGATTGAACTCAGGGGTACTTGACCACTGAGCCACATCCCCAGCCCTATTTTGTGTTTTATGTAAAGACAGGGTCTCACTGAGTTGCTTAGCGCCTCGCAGTTGCTGAGGCTGGCTTTGAACCTTTGATTCTCCTGTGTCAGCCTCCCTAAGTGCTGGGATTACAGGCTTGCGCCCAGCTCCGGCCCCACCTCTTAAAGCCCCACCACCTCGTAACATTGCCACACTGAGGACCAGGCTTCCAACACAAACTGCACCCAAACTTTAGCATTCCAACACTCCACACTGAGCACCTGACATGCAGGACCAATGCCTATTTGCATCTGAAATTCCCCGGCCTCAGACAGGGCTTTTGACTTTATGACACTCAGAAAACATTGCTTGAATGAAGAGGCAGCCCCAGCACCCAGGAGGAGGGCCAATGAGGGGAAGGACCAGATTTGGTAGAGACAGGAGGAAGGAGCTCATGTCTTCATGGGCTCAGTAAGACTGCTCCAGCTCACCCAGCTGGCAGGTGCCCCCGCTACCCTCTCCTGCCCTAAGGAATGTGTGACTTCCCTGGCTATAGCCTCATGGAGTTCAATTCTGTCCTTTGTCTCCATAAGGGCCATATCTTCTCTGCTGATGTATCCCCCAACTTCCTGTCCAGGCCTGAGTTCATTGTAAGCACTTCATGGATGACTATTAGCAAGCGGAAAAGCAAAGAGTTCTTCAGCATTTACCAAGTGCTGCAGGCCTAACTGGGTCAGCTCAACTTAAGCTTCATGACAACCTTCCAGATTGTTAGTCTGGCATTGCTAATGTGGGTACTAAGGCACAGACACGCCAAGCAACCTACCTGAGATCACACAGCTAAGAAAGCAGGGACTCAAAAGCACTTGATCCCTGGTTGGTGTGTTTCCCATGTGCACGAAGTTGAGGCATATGAACAATCAAACAAGGACCAAGAGTCCATAAGGTAGGGCAGGAAAAAAGTCAGAGAGCAAATGATATTTAGTGTCTAACAGGTGCTAGGCACTTTCCCATACTATGTATCTTTTCCTTCTAACAGCTGGGCTATGAGATAAAGGAGGCTCAGAGAGGTTCAATAACTTACCCAAAGTCTTCACAGCCAACGTCAGGGCCAAGATTCAAACTTGGGCCTCCTAACACTGGTTAGAAAAATTTCACTCTTTCCAGAAATGTTTTGCGCAGGAGAAATCACCAGACAACCTCCCAACTCAGGTTTTGACCTCCTGGCAGGCTGCCACCTGACTCGTTTGTCTTGGTTTTGTACACAGTCCCCAGCACAGTGCCTGTCGAGTGAACAGATGAATTACGATTCACAGAGGTTCACACAGGGGTGCCAGGGCCTGGTGGGGCTCCGTGAAACAATACGGGAACACGCTGTGTAAGTCATGATTTCCCCACAAAGCTTTCCAATCATCCTCTTAATGCGTAAATCAGATCCTATCCTGCCACGGGATGGCAGGGAGGGGCCTCTCTGAGGCAGTGACATTTGAGCTGAGACCTGAGTGGAAAGACAAGGCCGGATGGGCAAGAATGTGGAGAAGATGGATGTAGTAGGGCCCTGGGGCAGCAACAGATTAGTGCGTTTGCCGCTGGTATGGCTGGAGCCTGGTAACCAACAGGATCCAGTGGTGGGAGATAAGGCTGGAAGGTGGACAGGGGCCAGATCACAGAGGACCTTGTGGTCCCTGGTGAGGACTTCAGATGTCTTTTTTTTTTTTTTTTTTTTTTGGTACCAGGGATTGAACTCAGGGGCACTCGACCCCTGAGCCACATCCCCAGCCCTATTTTTTGTTTTATGTAGAGAAAGGGTCTCACTGAGTTGCTTAGCATCTCGCCATTGCTGAGGCTGGCTTTGAACTCGAGATTCTCCTGTCTCAGCCTCCCTAAGTGCTGGGATTACATTTTAATATGACGAGACGCAGCTGGAGGACTTGAGCAGCAGCGTTACATAGTGTGTGTGTGTGTGTGTGTGTGTGTGTGTGTTGTAAAATATCTCTATGGAAAAGAAATGAGCAGGCCTGGAAGGAGGGGATACAGGGGAGGTCCCTGGAGCCATCTAGGTAAGGGAGGCTCATGACTAGGACTTGTGTGAGGAAGAGAAGCTGTCAAAACGTCGTATATGCTGCTGAGGGAGCTGATGGAAGCAGCTGACCAATCTCCAACCAAAAGGAAAAACACCAAGAAGACGACCTTTTGGACCTAGGGAGGACTTGCTAATGAGAATGGCCCAGACTTTGACTGCGCTTACTGGGCACCTGGCGCTGCTCTGATCCTGTAACAGAATAGCACCTCCTTGCATTTGCATAAAACCCTATGAAATAGGTATCATTGGTATCATTTTACAGAGGGGAAAAACCAAGGCACAGAGAAATTACATGACTTGCCCAAGGGCACACAGCTAGTAGATGGTGGTACTGGGATGGAAACCGGGGCAGCTGTGTGCACTGGACCCTCATCCCAGAGTCCCCTCCCCACAGAGACACATTCACCAGGCAGGAGCTCCCCGGAGTTCCCCACACCCTGCCCGGAGCCCCTGGTCAATACACACAGATGCGCTCAGGGGAGCGGTACTCCCAGGGTGCTTGGGGTCAGATGGGGGCATGCTCCTAGGACACACCTAGAAAACGTCCCTACGGGAGCAAATACCAGGGACCCCCAGGGTCCTGTGTCCTGGCCAGAGGGACCCAGGACCTTAGGACATTCTCAAGGAGCTTTCCTTCGTTTTTTCGGGAAGCCAGCCACAATGTGGGCAAAAGTTAAGAGCGAAAGCTCCACAGGTAGACCCCGTGTCTCCATCTCCCCATCGACAACGTGGGGCTGTTGATATCCCCTGGGGTTACTATGGGCTGGCACAGGGAAAGTGCTGCTAAAACGTCCCAGGAGCCCCCTGAGTGCTTTTAAAGTACATGATCACGAAATGAGACCCCGGCAAGTGCGCGCCCGGGGAGGCGGTGCCCTCTGAGCCAGGACTGTCCCCCCCCGCGTGTCTGCCCCAGACCTGACCTCCATGGAGGTGACTTGGAACAAGGGTGAATCAGCCTTCGTCACTCCGCTCTCGGTAGGAAACCAGGGTCCACAGGAGGAAGGCTGGAGCTGGAGGGCGGCGGGGCGGGCCTGAGCTGGGAGCCACGCCCCCCGATGAGAGGCCGCAGGTCCGACAGATCCCAGGTGCACGCAGCCCCCTCGGGTGGTCCACGGGCCTCGCCAGTTCTCCCTGTCGACGACTGAGCCGAACATCTCCCTCCCTGTGGATGCCTTCTGTTCCTTTTCTTGATTTGATGAGTTGCAGGAAAAGAGAAGCGGAGTGCTAAAGGCACGGAAGCCAAAGCCAAAAGGATTCTCAGCCCAGCTGTTCTCCCTTGCACAAGTTACTTACCCTCTCTGTGCCTGTTTTCTCATCCCCCCAAAATAAAAAAGAAATGAATGATAATAACTATCTTATGGTGTTATTGTGAGAATTAAATGAATGTATGCTGCTCCCACCTAGTAAACACGGAATAAATAGCAATCCCAGTGTGGGTAACTATTTGTCTTTCCTTCAAATAATGATGGCTAAAACATATTCATGAAAACATTCACTTTTCTAGGAATTATATATATATGAGCTCCTTTATTTCTCACAACAACCCCCTGAGATAAATCCTATTATCTCCAATTTATGGAAGAAGAAAATGAGACTCAGAAAAATAAAGCAACTTGCCCAGATCACACAGCTTGAAGTGGTAATGCTGGTACTGAACTCAGGCACTTGGCTCCAGACTGGAGGCTCAGGACCCATACTCTAGGCTGTTTCTTTCGAGCTGGGCTCAGAGGCACACACCTATAACCCCAGTGACTCAGGAGGCTGAGGCAGGAGGATCACAAGTTTGAGGCCAGCCTCAGCAACTTAGCAAGTTGAATGAATGAATGTCGCAAGGGCTAGGGGAGAACTCAGTGGCAGAGTGCTTGCCTAGTATGTGCAAAGTTCTGAGTTAGATCCCCAGCACCACGGGGAAAAAAATCTTTAGCCCATTTATGTTTTAAAACCATTATATATTTTTCTATACCTTTCAAAATCAAGAAAAAATGAAACTGGACATATTTTTAATTGACAGGTTTTTAATTCCTTAAAACTTCCCTGGAGCTGGGCCAGGTGTGGGTGACTGGTTGGGGGGTTCTCCGGCCATACCGGCCCCTCCCTTCCTGGGCCACTCTAAGTGAACCCCAACCACAGGGCTGTGGTTCTGGCTGTTCCACTGTCCCCAGACACTGTTCACCCAGATGTTCAGCATGGTCTACTGACATCACTGTCATCCCCAGGGCTTCCCTCAGGCCAGATGTCGTCTTTATACCTCTTCCCCTTTTCTTCCTTCCTAGCATAAGTACCATTTAACAGGCTGTAGACAGCAGCACCCTGCGTCTTCGGGCTCTGGATCTGTAGACTCAACCAACCATGGGTTGAAAACATTTGCAAAAAAAATTTCCATCTGTCCCGAACTCATGCAGACTTGATATTTCCTTTTTTTTTTTTTTCTTTTTTTGGTACTGGGGATTGAATCCAGTGGCACTTAACCATTGAGCCACATCCCTAGCCCTTTTTATATTTTATTAGAGTCAGGGTCTCACTGAGTTGCTTAGAGCCTCACTAAGTGGTTGAGACTGGGTTTGAACATGCGATCCTCCTGCCTCAGCCTCCCGAGTCTCTGGGATCACAGGTGTGCACCACCGTGCCCTGCTCCTTACTGTTACTTCCTAATCGTTCAGCGAAACAAATATTGGCATGCTGCCCACACGTATTAAGTATTACAAGTTGCCTGGAGGTGGTTTGAGGTACAAGGGGCTGGGCTGGGGTCAGCAAGCACAAAGCCCCAGGTTTGATTCCCCAGTATTGCACAAAAAGCAAGCAGCAAATCTCACAAAGCATTAAAGAGTGTATGTGAAGGTGGTATGCAAACACATGCCATTTTACACAAGGGAGCAGCATGTCCATGTTTGGTATCCAAGGGGTGTCCTGGAACCAACTCTCTGTGAATGCTGAGACAGTAGGACTTGATGGGGTCCAGGGCAAATGGGGAGTCCTTTGCTCAAACATGTTAAGAATTTCAAGTGAGAAAAGAGCATTAAAAGAGGCACCTGTGATCACAGCAGCTCAGGAGACTGAGGCAGGAGGATCACAAGTTTGAGGCCAGCCTCAGCAACTTAGACTCTGTCACAAAATAAAAGATAAAAAGGTCTGGGGATATGGCTCAGTGGTTAAGCACCCCAGGGTTCAATTCCTGGTAACCCTCCCCCAAAAGTAGCATCTGGCTTCTAAACATGGGCCCCTGTGTGACTACTCTGGTCCTACCCTAGCAAGTTGGTCCCCATAGAGATCCCTCACCCCTAGGGCAGCTGGTGGCCCTAGGTGACTAGAATTCCAGCTCTGTGTTCTAAGGGCTGTGATTGTCCCTGAGCTTTTCCCTCAGGGCACCACAATGTGGAAAGGGTCTCAAGCCCTGTCCAAAAGAATTTAGACAGCAGCTTCTCCTGAGTCCCCAGCACGGCTGAGCCAAGCCCAGCTCTTTTCTCTGGGGTTTATTAGCCATCAAAATGCTCTGCGCGTGTGGGCCGCCACACCCGCGCAGTATAGATACATATGTCCCTGCGTTCCCACGGACTCCCCAGCACATATGTGGCTCCTGCTCTCGGAAACCTGGCCAATTCTCCAAGGACTCTCTTCCTCCTCCCCCTCTTCCCCCTCCTCCTCCTCCTCCCCC
>PVHX01024084.1:0-24621 GCA_004024805.1 Geosciurus inauris
GCTGACTTTGAACTCGCGATCCTTCTGCCTCAGCCTCCTGAGATCACAGGCTTGTGCCACCATGCCTGGCTCCCAGCTATTTTTTATTGATTTATTTTTGGAAGATTATTTTACTCCAAACATTTTATAATGAAAAATTTCAGGGACTGGGATTGTGGCGCAGTGGTAGCGTGCTTGCCTAGCATGCGTGAAGCGCTGGGTTCTATCCTCAGCACCACATAAAAATAAAATAAAGATATTCTGTCCACCTACAACTAAGAAAATAAAAAAATATTAAAAAAAAAAAAGAAAAATTTCAAACATATGAGTATAAGAACAATAGCCTACGAGCCCACCTCGTCCTCTCCGTGTAGACTGGACAGTGGGTGATATGTTTTGGTTTTGCTACATCGGAGGGGTACACTGTAGGCAGGACATTTCAGTCCTACACGTTCTAGGAAAAGATTTTCTACACAGCAACAATTTCATTTTCACACCTAAGAGTATTGACAGTCGTTTCCATAATAATGTATAATCTAGTTGTGTTCTTGTGAAATATTTATTTGATCTTCCTCCTGATTCCCGGCAAACAATTCCTAAAATCCTTGGACTCTCCCAAGTCACAGTGTCTATGTGAAAGAGCTGACTGTTGCTGGGTGAGGTGGCACAGACCTGTAATCCCAGCACTTTAGGAGGCTGAGGCTGGAGGATTGTAAATTGGAGGCCAACGTCATCCATTTAGCAAGACCCTGTCTCAAAATAAAAATAAAGAAGGGCTGGGGATGTGGCTCAGCGGTAGAGTGTCCCTGGGTTCAATTCCTCAGTACAGATAATAAATAAAAGACTTGCTCAGCAGCCCCTAGGCTTCCGGTTGGGGGCTGGACACCAGAAAGACCAAGGCAGGATTAGAAGGTAGAGACTTTCAGCCCCACTCCCCAACTCCAGGGAGGGGAAAAGGGTGGAGGTGAGCAACAGTGGTCAGTGATATCATTCTTGTGCCTCCAGTGCAGTGAGGCCCCATAAACCTTCAAAGGACACCGAGCTTCCTGACTGCTGAGCACGTGGAGGGTCCCAGAGGCGGGCGCATCCACGGAGCGCAGGAAGGCTGCGCCCATCCCACAGGCCTCCCCCGTGCTCCTCTTCATCAGAATCCTTCCAAATAGCTTTCAGAGTAAACCATGCTGTTTCCCTGAGTTCTGTGACCCAGTTGAACAAATTTGTGGAACCCAGGCACAGTGGCGCACATCTGCAGTCCCAGTGAGCTCCCGTTTCCCAAAAAAACAAAAACAAAAAACCAGCCTGGCACAGGTAAATCCCAGAGAGGCTGCGGCTGAGGTTTAAGGCCAGCCTGCACCTTTAGTGAGACCCTGTCTTGAAATAAAAAAAAAAAAATTAAAAGGGCTGGAGATGTAGCTCAGTGGTAAAGTGCCCCTGGATTCCATTCCTGAAACCACAAAACAAAACAAACTTAAAAAAAAAAAAATGAAAAACAGCCAGGAGCAACGATGTGTGCCTGTAATTTCAGTGACACAGTGATGCGTGCCTATAATTCCAGCAACTCAGGAGGCTGAGACAGGAGGATCATGAATTCAAAGCCAGCCTCAACAACTTAGTGAAGACCTAAACAACTTAGCAAGACCCTGTCTCAAAATAAAAAATAAAAAGGGCTGGGGATGTGGCTCAGTGATAAAGCACCCCTGGGTTCAATCCCCAATACAAAAAAAAATTTTTTTTTCTTTTGTTTTTATTTGAGACAGAGTCTCACCACCTTATGGAGACTGGCCTTGAACTTGATCCACCTGCCTCAGCCCCCTGAGTTGCTGGGACTACGGGTGTGCACCACCACGCCTGTGCCAAAACAATTTAGTGGAACCTGAGGAGGGGTTGGTGGTGATCCCAACGTATAGCCAGTGAGTCAGGAGTACAGGCTTACGTTTGGCATCTGAGGGCGGCCAAGGGGGCAGATCTTGGGGAAGGAACCCTGGACCTGTGGGATCAGATGCTGTATCCAGGTCCTCAGTGTCAGAGCTGAGTGGGAGGACTCCCCGCCGGTGTCTGCTGCGGATTCAATGGTGGCTTGATGTGGCAGGGCAGGGCTGGGGGGGAGGACCCACCCATGCCTGAAATCAGAAACATGTTGTGGCCAGGCCGGGTGGTGCATGCCTGTAATCCCAGCAATTTAGGAGGCTGAGGCAGGAGGATTTTAAGTTCGAGACCAGCCTCAGCAACTTAGGGAGGCCTTCACCAACTTAGTGAGACCCTGTCTCTAAATAAAATCTAAAACGGACTGGGGATATGGCTCAGGGGTTAAGTAGTGCCCTGGGTTCAATTCCCAGTAGCAAAAAAAGAGGAAAACGTGTTGCGAGAATATAGTGGGGAAACCGAGTCACAGTTGCCTGTCTGTTCACAAGTCCGGACCCCAGTTCCCCTAATTTTCCTCAAACTGTCTTGCTAACTGGCTTCTTTGGAAGAAGAGTCACCTCCAGCCACCTGGGGCTAGTCTTCCCATGGTCCCCCCAGCAACGCCCAGCCTGGCCTGGAGGTCTCTGGCCCCTCGTCCACCTGACCTGTCCCCCTCCTCTCCCCAGGAGCCCAGGATGTGCGGGTTCAGGTGCTGCCAGAGGTGCGGGGCCGCCTGGGGGGCACCGTGGAGCTGCCGTGCCACCTGCTGCCGCCCACCTCGGAAGTGCGCGTCTCGCAGGTGACCTGGCAGCGCATGGACGCAGCAGCCGTCGCTGCCTTCCACCCCTCCTACGGCGTCCACTACCCCAGCCCGCAGTCCAGCAGGGAGCGCCTGTCCTTCGTCAGAGCTGGGCAAGGCACAAAGACAGACCTGTGGGATGCCACGCTGGCCTTCCAGGGACTGATGGTGGAGGACGAGGGCAATTACACCTGCGAGTTCGCCACCTTCCCCAACGGCACGCGCCGGGGGGTGACCTGGCTGAGAGTCGTAGGTGAGCCTGGCGGGGTGCGACTTGGAGCAAGCCCCTGCCCGTCTTTTTTCTATCTCATCCGGTGACTGTCCTGCTGTGCTAGGTCAGTTGGCAGATGTCCAAAGCACCTACTGTGCCCGATGCTTTTCCACCTGCCAAGGATACCACAGCCAACAAGGAGTTCTTCCAGCAAATATTTATTGAGCATCTACTATGCCTAGGCACACTCCTGGGTTCTGGGGAGAAAGCAGTTTAAGATAGAACTCCCTGTGCTCAGAGAGCTCGCACTCCAGTCAGGGGGCAGCAGAGAGTAAATCACAGAAGAAAAATAAGTCAGGGCCAGGCGCGGTGGCACACGCCTGTAATCCCGGCAGCTTGGGAGGCTGAGGCGGGAGGATTACGTGTTCAAAGCCAGCCTCAGCAACTTAACAAGGCCCTAAGCAACTCAGTGAGACCCTGTCTCAAAATTAAACAATAAAAAGGGCTGAGAAGATGGCTTAGTGGTTAAGTGCCCCTGGGTTTAATCCCTAGTTAAAAAAAAAAAGACGCCCAGACCTTGGCTGCAGCAGGAAGGGATAGGCACAGCCACGGAAGGGGACTGAGGACGGCGTCTGCTCAAAGGCTGCTCCTTCTCACTGAATCTTGGAAATCCCCCAGGGTGCCACCTTCCCCCAGCAACTTTCCCGAAGCCACATCCTTCTGGATGCTTTATTTTCCCCTTCTCAGTCCCAGAGAGTTGGAAGCCACCCTCTCCCCTCCCTGGGCCACGCTTCCCTTTGCAAGGAGCCCAAATCATGACTGTTTCCATAACCCAGAGGCAGCTCTTCTCCCACCCTGTGGAAGTCCCTCTTCTGGTGCATTCATTGGTTCAGTTCAAGAGAGATAATCCAGGGGCTGGGATTGTAGCTCAGTGGTAGAGCGCTTGCCTTGCATGTGCGAGGTACAGGGTTTGATCCTCAGCACCACATAAAAATAAATAAAGATATTGTGTTCATCTACAACTAAAAAAAATTTTTTTTTTAATTTAGAAAAAAAAAAGAGAGAGAGAGAGAGATACTCCAGTAGCCGGGCACAGTGGTGCACGCCTGTCATCCCAGAGGCTGAGGAGGCTGAGGCAGGAGGATAGTGAGTTCAAAGCCAGCCTCTGCAACTTACTGAGGCCCTAAGCAGCTTAGCAAGACCCTGTCTCTAAATAAAATACAAAAAGGTTGGGGATGTGGCTCAGTGGTTAAGCACCCCTGGGTTCAATCCCCAGTACCAAAAAAAGAAGAGAGAGAGAAAGAGGAGAGAGATACTCCAAAGGCCTGGTAGCTCCGCCAGTAGGACCCTTGCCTAGAATGCACTTGGCCCTCAGTTCCATCCCAGCACTGCAAAATAAATTAATTAATTTAATAAATAAAGGAATGCTTGGAGAACACTTCCTAAGCATAAGGCAATACATGTACAAAGAATAAAACAGCCAGGCCCCTCCCTCGTGGAAAAGCAGGTGATTCATGAGCCACTAAGGGGAAGCCAGACAGAAGTCAGAGAAGCGTCCTTGAGGAAGTGAGGCCTGGGCTGGTGTCCAAGACCCTGAAGTGGGCAGGTGTGGGGACTGAGGGGTGGCAGGTGGGGAGCTGATGGTGGCCTGAGCTGGGTGCCCTGAGCCAGGAGTCTCCCCGGGGGCAGGTGGAAGGTTCGGGCTCCGGAGGGTCCCAGTGACCCTCCACAGACGGGTGGGAGGGCAGCTGCCCGATGGATGCCCCAGATGGTAAGCGGGCAAGGTGGCAGGCGTGGGGAGGAGGGAGCAGAGGTGCGGCTGTGGCTCAGTGGCTGAGAGCAGGGGGTACAGTTGTGCAAGGGCTTCTTCAGGGAGGGCCAGTTGCTTTCCTCCTGGAGGACTCCTTCCCACCCTCTCTCTTGCCTTTCCTTCCTTCCTTCCACACTGGACATGTCGATCTGTTTGATCCACACAATAGTCCACGGGGAGGGGACTTCCGTTATCTCCCCTGACTTGGGAAGAAACAGACACAGGCAAGGTGCCTGTCCCCCTGCTGAGCGGCAGAGCAGGGACCCTGGCAGCGGGGCCTGACTGCTCCACAGCACCGCCAAGGTCGGAGTGACATGCCCTCTGCTCCTTTCCCCAGCTCAGCCCCAGAACCGCGCTGAACCCCAGGAGGTCACGTTCAGCCTGGAGCCCACGCCCGTGGCCCGCTGCGTCTCCACAGGGGGCCGCCCACCCGCCCGGATCACCTGGATCTCCACCCTGGACGGGGAGGCCAGAGAAAGCCAGGAGTCAGGGCCCTTACCAGGCACAGTCACAGTCACCAGCCGCTACACTTCGGTGCCCTTGGGCCAAGTGGATGGGGTCCAGATCACCTGTAAAGTGGAGCATGAGACCTTCGAGGAGCCGGCCCTGCTGCCCGTGACGCTGTCCGTGCGCTGTGAGTGCACTGGCGGGGACCCTGCCCACCAACACTGTCTACACTGCCTGCGTTGGTTCCCTTGAGCCCAGTGGTACACTGCCTTCCTGCCTGTTGTCTAAACTGGCTCCCAGGGGCACCGACTTGTGTCCACACTGACTTCATGGGGCTCTTGCCATGCTGCCCCCAGTCTGGTCAGCTGAGATGGGCGTGGAGGGGAAATGTTCTCCCAGTTTTGCATCCAGTGATATCTTCTTGGTAGCGAAATCAGCCCTGGGGGTTATACAGCAAGGAAGCTGGCAGGCACACTGGGGTTTTTCTTTCAACCCTGCGGAGATCTGGATTGTTTTGTTTTGTTACCAGGGATTGAATCCAGGGGCACTTGACCTCTGAGCCACATCCCCAGCCCTGTTTTGTGTTTTATGTAGAGACAGGGTCTCACTGAGTTGCTTAGCGCCTCGCCATTGCTGAGGCTGGCTTTGAACTCGCGATTCTCCTGTCTCAGCCTCCCTAAGTGCTGGGATTACAGGTGTGAGCCACCGCACCCAGCCTTTTTTGTATTTTATTTTGAGACAGGGTCTCACTGAGCTGCTTAGGGCCTTGCTAAATTGCTGAGGCTGGCCTTGAACTGGGGATCCTCCGACTTCCGCCTCCTGAGGCGCTGGGATAACAGGTGTGCGCCACCGTGCTGGCCAGAGATCTGGTTTTCAGCATACAACTGCCCCAACATCACCCAGTGCCCTGACTGTCCTTCTCAACTGCCCTGGGCCATGGTCTACACTGGCTGCCCAACAGTGTCTACTCCATTTCCCACACTGTTGCTGTCGTCTCCCGGGGACACCTTCTGGAGCCTCTCCCCAGGGATGTCTGCATAGACCCCTGCTCCCGGGCTTTGTTTACATTGACCTCTCTGGGCTATTGGTTCTGATCCCTCCCAATGTGTTCTAGGATGGTTCCTCCGGAAACTGCCCACAGTGACACCCTGTAACGTCACCCAGAGAGGCACCTCAGCACTCTGCACAGACCCTGGAAAACACTAACTGTACCAGGAGTCTGCTCGCTGTCCACACCCACCCTGTGGCCCACTCAGTGTAGGTACTCCCGCCGGCCAGGTCAAGCCTGCACTTACCCTGGGTCGCCAACCTGGTCTACATTGACTCCCCAGGGCCATAATCATCTGCCAGACATGCACAGGCTTCCCTGAGCCTCGTCTATACCAGTTTCCTCCCAGTGTCTACACAGGCTGGCAGACACTGGTTTGATATCTCCCTCCTAAATTGTCCACTCTGGGCACGTCAAAAATAACATACAGGCTGGGGTTGTGGCTCAGTGGTAGAGCGCTTGCCTAGCGTGTGTGAGGCACTGGGTTCGATTCTCAGCACCACATACAAATAAATAAATAAAGGTCCATCGACAACTAAAAAATATTAAAACAAAAAAACACAGCTGGCTGTGGTGGTGCACACCTGTAATCCTGGCTACTTGGGAGGCTGAGGCAGGAGGATCACAAGTTTAAGGCCAGTCTCAGCAACTGAGCAAGACTGTCTCAAAATAAAAATAGAGTCTAGGGATGTAGCTCAGTGGTACAATCCCTAGTACCAGGGAGAAATTAGTGCACACACACCTCATCCGCAGTGGCTGCTCAACACCAACAGCTGAAAAACAATGTCCTCAAAGTTTCCCACGGCCTGGGGCACCCGCCACATCACCTGGTACGCCCTTGCTACCACTTCCTTTGTAGGACTCCTGTCTTGTAGCCAATGTGTTCACCCCTCTGGGATGATTCCTGTCTCTGAGCCAGTGCCTCCATTTCCTCCAGACCCTCCCGAGGTCTCCATCTCTGGCTACGATGACAACTGGTACCTCGGCCGTAATGAGGCCACTCTGATGTGCAATGTCCGCAGCAACCCAGAGCCCACAGGCTATGACTGGAGCACGTGAGTGCAGAGGACCCAGAGCCTGGGTCTGAGGGAGGAGGACTCGAATTGACCTCTTGGTCTGAGGGTTGAGGAGGCTAGAGTTTGGACTCCTGGATCTGAGGGAGATGGAAGCTGGGGCCTGAACCCCTAGGTGTGAATTTGGAGCAGGCTGGTGTCTGGAGTCCTGAGTTTGTCTAGAGGAGGAAGACTGGAGCCTCAATTCCTTTGAAGGAGGAGGCTGGGCCTGGATCCTACGTCTGAGGGAGGAGGGTTGGGCCTCGACTCCTGGGTCTGAGGGAGGAGGCTTGGCAGCTGGGGTCCTGGGGTAAGCTCGGTCTCTGGAGCTTAGCCCCTGAAGCCGGGTCATCAGGACAGCTCTGTGCTCCCTGTGGACCCTGCTGTGCCTCTCACCTGCCCCTCCACCCTCCAGGATTTCGGGAGTCTTCCCAGCCTCCGCTGTCGTCCAGGGTCCCCAGCTGCTGGTCCACTCTGTGGACCGACTGGTCAACACCACCTTCGTCTGCACCGTCACCAATGCTGTGGGCACAGGCCGCGCCGAGCAGCTCGTCTTGGTCCGAGGTAAGTGGGTCTTGGGACGGAGTGTGAAGACCCCGTCTGCTTCTGTTGTTTCTGCAGGTTTGGGGCCACTTTGAGGGGGGCCATGCTGCCACCCTGGGAAGGATGGGATGTGGACCATCTTGCTGACCGCCGTGAGCACGGTTGGGCGCTTCCCTGCAGGCCCTCGGCTAGGATCTGGACATGAAGTGCCAGGGGGACGATAAGAGGAGCGAGGAGGTCGAGGCCCGTGAGGGCAGGGCCTCGAGGGAGGAGCCCCAGGAAGCTACTCCAGTCCAGCTGGTGAATGGCATGACCCCCTGCCCAGCAAAGCCGAGAAACAGAAACCCATGGCTCCTGCGCCCACTTGGAACAAACAGGCCCAAGACACGTAGCCAGAGGGGAGAAGCAGGAGCCAGGCCTGGGCCCATGAAGGAGACAGGGTCATATCATCACTGTCCAGCCACACACTTGGGGGCAGGCAGGACTGTCACATGCTTGGAGACAGCCACGTGGGCGCCCAGAGCCGAGAACAGCGTGCCCTCCTGTCAGAAGTGCGGCCCGCAGGATCTGTACACAGGGGACCATGCAGCTAGGAGTTCTGGGCCAGAGAAGCTGGGAAATCCAGACAGACACCAGCCTGGGTGTCATCCACACACCAAGATCTATTGTCATCAAGACACTCCAGGGAGAGCAGTGGCCCCAGCCAAGACACACTGAATAAGGCTAGTGACACTAGCCAGAGCCCTTGAGACTTTGCACGTGCCTGGAAAGATCCACTCTTAGAAACACCTCATGAGTGACCATCCCTGCAGCTCGCCTGTGACTGATGACACTCAACTCGGGAATGGTGGCCCTGACCATTAGGAGAACCCCCCAGAAACACAACCAAAGACATAGGGACCAGCTCCCAGGCACAGCCTGTCCCTGCTGCACAGCCAGTCAGAGACAGACCCCTGACCTGGACACACTCACATCTGCCCGTCAGGGAGTCCAGACGCTGGCCCGGGAGATGGGCCATGCTTCCTCAGGAACACTGTCACAGGCAACAGACCCCGAGAGACAGTGGGCCTCGCACAGCACACCTGACATACTTGGAAGGAGCCACACACCACAGGGCAACTGTCTCACATGCAAAAACATCACACCTCAGACGCGGGTGCTCAACAAGATACCAGGGCCTGAAATGATCCAGAAACTCAGTTATGAAGATTCCCTTATTTATTTGTTTGTTTATTTTTGGTACTAGGGTTTGAACACAGAGGTGTTTATCACTGAGCCACATTCCCAGCCATTTTTACCTTTTATTTTGAGACAGGGTCTCAGTAAGTTGTTGAGGCTGGCCTCAATCTTGTAATCCTCAGGCTCCTGAGTAACTGGGATCACAGGCATGCGCCACTGCGCCCCGCTGGAGATTCTCCTTTGATAGATCATCTTCTGGCAAATATTTGCTGAGGTCGCCTCTTTGCCAGTTCTTGATGTTGGGGGTACAGTGGTGACATCAGAGGTGCTGTCCCTGCCTCAGAGGCACACCCAGAAGAAACCAACTCCCAGCAACACCAAGCTAGAAAGACACCCTGCACTTCTACCCCGAGACATGCCCTAGAAACTGAATGTCCCTGCCCATCCCTGGGAGGCACCTCCTAAGCGTGGAGCCTATGGAACTTCAAGAAGAGTCTTCCACACCCAGGAATACCCTGCACACACAGGGCTTCGTCAGGAGAAATGCCAGGATGTCTCTCCACTCCCCCAAGGACAGCCACAGACCTATGACAATTAATATCTTCACAAGGACATGCTCCCAAAGATAGATGCCCACAAAAATGGGGACACACTCAGCACCCTATAAATCCAGTAGCAGATAATGCGCCAACAGACATCCACCCACCCACACCCAAGAAGACACTCGGGGCTCTTGGTCACATTGCTCAAAGAAAGTCTCACAGCCAGGTGTGGTGGCACAGGCCTGTAATCTCAGCGACTTGAGAGGCTGAAGCAGGAGGATCGCAAGGTGGAAGACAGCCTCAGCAACTTAGTGAGACCCTGACTCAAAATTTAAAAACTAAAAAGGGCTGGGGATGTAGCTCAAATGAAAAAAAAGTAGGGGGGGGTTGTCTCCCAGACACAAATCTTCTTTTTCAGACACACAGACTCAGGTCAGATGCACTGCCACACAGATGTGGTTTGGGGTCCACACCAGCACAAACAGGTCCTCATACCCTGCCACCACGGGACAGATTTCTCTAGGGAGGCTCAGCACTTTTTTATTTTTTTTTTTAGTTGTTGATGTATGCAATATCTTTATTTATTTTTTATGTGGTGCTGAGGATCGAACCCAGTGACTCACACATGCGAGGCAAGCGCTCTACCACTGAGCCACAGCCCCAGCCCGAGGATCAGCACTTTTGACCCACAGACACATGAACAGACTTGGCCCTGGGCTCCAGATCACCAGAGCTCCACCCCAGGGACAGCAAACGCTCCAACTGGAATAAGGACCGTGAACAGGCACTGCTGACCAGCGGTCCCAATAGAGTCAGGCTTCACGCCCCAGGCTTCCCAGCCATCCCCCGCCCTGTTTTGTGTTTTATGTAGAGACAGGGTCTCACTGAGTTGCTTAGCGCCTCGCCATTGCTGAGGCTGGCTTTGAACTCGCAATCCTCCTGCCTCAGCCTCCCATGCCGCTGGGATTATAGGCGTGCACCATCACACCCAGCTTCCCAGCCTTTTGTTCTTTTTTTATTTTGGATCGGGAGCTTATTAAATTTGCCCCAACTGGCCTTGAATTTGCGATCCTCCCATCTCAGTCTCTCGCACAGCTGGAATTGTACACTTGTCCCACTGCACCTGGGTGTATTTTTTTTTTTCCAGTGCTCTTTGCAAGTCACTAAACTGATTTGCCAGCCTACAGGGTCATGACCCCTTGCTGGAAAACACCACTCTAGGGCTGGGATGGAGCTCAGCAGCGGAGCCGCCAGCACAAACAGGACCCCGGGTTCATCCCCAGCACCACACACACACACACACACACACACACACACACACACATTGAAAGCCCAATTTCAGTGGCATGCTGGTGGGCACAGTGGTGGCAACTAGAGTCCCAGCGACTTGGGAGACTGAGGTGGACCGGGCTGGGCAACATAGCGGGACCCCATCTCAAAACCAAAAATAATAGAGAGCAGGGCACAGTGGCGCACGCCTGTAATCCTAGCACTTAGGGAGGCTGAGGCAGGAGAATCGCGAGTTCAAAGCCAGCCTCAGCAACGGCGAGGCGCTAAGCAACTCAGTGAGACCCTGTCTCTACATAAAACGCAAGATAGGGCTGGGGATGTGGCTCAGTGGTCGAGTGCCCCTGAGTTCCATCCCCAGGACCAAAAAATAATAATAATAATAGATAAAACAACCAGAAACTGAAGAAGCCCTCAGGAGCCAGGATCCCAGCCCCTCCTGTGTGTAGACGGTACCGGGTGGGGGTCTGTCTGTTGTAAACAAAGTCCCGGTCTCCCGGTCAGGCCAGCACACAGAGCTGGGGAAGGGGTATGTGTGAGAGGACCCGTTTGCATCTCTCTGTTTTTGATGTGGGTGCCACAGCCCCCTTCCTTCCTCCTCCTCTCCTTTCCTCCTTACCCCCCATCCCCAAGCTCCATTTCCGCCTCAGCCATCCCTCCCGCAGGCCCTGGTGCTTCTGCTCAGCCCCTGCAGGATGGTGGGGGTCCAGGACCCTGTTTGACATGCTGGAGCCACATGGCCCGGGGAGGAGTCAGGGCCATTCACACCAAAGGGTCAGGCACTCCTAGTCACCCCTGAGGGAGGACCCGTCAGGCCCTCAGACGGCCAAGAGCTCCGGAATCACACAGCCTGGCACTCAGAATCCAGCCAGGACCTGACCTCGGCGTTTTTGTGAGGCCCCCAGCTTACACCTGGGGGTCCCCACCGGTGAGCAGCTGGAGCAGGTGCAGGTGTCTGCTTCCCCTACCCGCCCTCCCGCTGCCCCAGGTGCCAGGTAGAGAGTTCTCTGTTGCCCTGTTTCCACCTAAGGGAAATCTAGATCTTGGGGAAATCGCCCGAGTTGGGAAATGTTGGCTGGCAATTTGGATTTTTTTGGCAGTGCCAGGAATCAGACTCAGGGTCCTGAGCATGCGAGGCAAGCTCGTTACCACGCCTCTGGCCCAGTGATTTGAATTTTTTTTGGTACCAGGGATTGAACTGAGGGATACTCGACCACTGAGCCACATCCCCAGCCCTATTTTGTGTTTTATGTAGAGACAGGGTCTCACTGAGCTGCTTAGCGCCTCGCCGTTGCTGAGGCTGGCTTTGAACTCGCGATCCTCCTGTCTCAGCCTCCCAAGCGATTTGAATTTTTGAGGGACACTGCAGGTGCGGGTACATGTGTGGGGAGCGCCAGTTGGCAGCCCCTCCTGCGAAGCACCCCCTGGAGCGAGGGGTGCAGATGCTCCTCCTGCTCCCCTCCTCTTCCCCAGGCAGTCACCCCCTAATCCCCACGCCACCCCTTGTGTCTTGGGTCTCCCCCACGCCCTCACCCCCAGATGTCTTTCTTGACCTGGTGTCTCCCTCTCTCTCTCTATCTCCCCCTTCCTTCTCTCTCCTCAGACACCCCCCAGGCCTCCTCCCGAGACGCGGGTCTCCTGGTGGGGGGGGCTGTGGGGGGGACGCTGCTGGTGCTGCTGCTTCTGGCTGGGGGGTCCCTGGCCTTCATCCTGCTGAGGGTGAGGAGAAGGAAGAGCCCCGGAGGAGGAAAAGGAGAAGGAGGAGCAGGAGGAGACAGGGGATCCTACGATCCGAAAGCTCAGGTGTTTGGGAATGGGGGCCCCGTCTTCTGGACACCAACATCCCCGGGTCCCATGAGGCCAGATGGCAAGGATGAGGAGGAAGAGGACGACGACGAAGAGGCAAAGGCGGAGGAGGGCCTCATGTTGCCTCCGTCCCCAGCACTCAAGGACGACATGGAGTCCCACCTGGACGGCTCCCTCATCTCACGGAGGGCGGTTTACGTGTGACCCAGAGGCGGGAGAAACGGGGACAGAACCTCCCGCCGGCCCGCCAGCCAGGGCTGCAGACCGGCTGGACTTGTCTGTCTGGCTGACCCGGAGTTGACACGCGACCTCCCGCTTTCTGGGATTGGAGGGAAGGTGGAAGCACGCACTGGACTTCTCCTTTCTCCAGGGCTGCACGGGAAGGGCGGCCCCAGGAGCTCAGTGATGGGGACCCAGAGAGGACCCCCACAGACTTGTTTTTGGCCCTAGCCTGCCCCTAGCCCCGAGACACTCAGGAGTTAATAAATGCCTTGGAGGAAAACTTCAGGGGTGTCTTGTAGTACATTAGACCCCCTCTTTGGGTCCTGGGGAAAGAGTGGGTGGGACAGGGACTACCCAGTCCCAGGGGTTGGAAAGAACTGAACTGGGCCCCCAAAGGGGCAGCCTGTGGGGACTCAGACCACCTGGGTGCCCAGGACCCCTGAGGCTAGTGAGATGAGGAATCGGGTCACAGGCTTTGGGGCTTGGAGGCTGGAGCATTGGGACTCCTGGGTCCCAGGACAGAGGTGGGGTGGCCAAACTGGCTGGAGGCCTGAGTTCACTGGGAGAGCTAGGCTGGGTACCTGGACTCCTGGGCCTTGGGGGACAGGGGTGCTGGCAGGAGCCTGAGTCCCAGTGTCCTGGGTTCAGAGAGAATGGGAGGGCAGAGGGCTGTGCTCTAACCCTCTGCAGGCAGCCCAACCTGGACCTCCTCTAGGTTGCTGAGGACCTTGAGAAGGGAAGGCTACTTGCCCGCTGTTTTGGAGGTCCTTGAGGTTACGGGCCGGCCATGTGGGTGCTGGGGATCCCAGGAAAGCCCACCTCTCTGCCCTCCCAGAGGCCCTTTCCAGCCACCTTCCTCCACCCTTGCTCCAGGGCTCAGCCCCAGGGGACTCTCAGTGATTCAGAGTGGCATCCCTCCTACTGCCCCAAGTAGAAAAGGCCCTTGAGCTCCCAGGCTCAGTTTGGAAGGGGCAGACTTCAGCCCAGGCTTGCAGCTCCAGAGCCTCTGCGGCCTCCTGGAAGAGGGGGCTGGTGTCCAGATCTGCCTCCCAAGACTTTCATGAGATCCAGCAAAGACACACAGCATGCCCTCTCGGGGCTGACGGCCAGAAGGAGACGGACATGCTGCACTTCTTCAGCCCGTGTGGACTTCTGCATGCTCTGCAGAGCCTGTGCCGGCCGTGCTGGAGCAACACGGTGGCCTGGACACGGTGGCCCACACTCCCCCTCCACACAGTGGATGAAGACAGCAGTGCCGTGCCTGAGGATGACGGTGTGTGTGGACTGAGCACGATCACTCCTTGTCCCCACAACTCCTCGTCCCCAAAGCCCTCTAAAGGATGCCTGGCTGGGGCCTGGGAAGCTGGAAACTGGATGCAGACAAAATCCCCTGGGAGGCTCCCTTTCCTCATCTGGACGGTGGGGTTGGTGTCATGGGGACACCGTGGGACTCTTCCACCCTTGGTCCTTCCTCTGGGAACAGGAGGGAGGGGTTTTCTCTCACCCGACATGTCAGGGCCATCGCAGGGGGAAATTGGCAAACAGGTCATTGCTTCAATAACTACTAGGAGAGGTGGAGGTGGGAAGTGACAACAGGAAGTGTTGCCCAGTAAGGGGGCCCTCTCGAGCCTTCTGCTAGTCCAGAGGAGATTCCATTCCCCGTAATGAATGAGGAGTTCTGCTCCTGATCCCAGGTTCTCCCCTACTTCTCTACCTTTTAATTGATCCTCCATCTCTCTCCTCTTCACTTTACCCCGGCCTCAGAGTCTCCTTAAAAGCAGCATGAGGCAGGGCTGGGGAGATAGCTCAGCAATACAACACTTGCCTAGCATGAGCAAGGCCCTGGGTTCAAGCCACAACAGTGCAACAAACTAACCCACAAAGCTGCCTCAGGACCTTTGCACTGGTCCTCCGCCTGCAGCACACTCAGATACTCTCCCTGTCCCTCCTTCAGGTGTTTGCTCAAATGTCCCCTCACAGCACATCCTTGTCTGCACTCCCTCACTTCCTTACCACCTTCCTCACTCTGCATGTTTTCTCCTCTATCACCGATTGCCATATAAAATGTCACATTCTTTGTATGCTTTGGCCTCCCTACCCAACCAGAACTTAATTCCATGAGGATGGAGACTGGGGGTGTTTGTCACCAGTCCTTCTCTCGAGCACAGCTCACAACAAACATTCCTCACTCGCACTTAGCAAGGATGTGTGGAATGGAACAATGTCCCCTTCCCATGGGAAGGAAGGATGAAGGCAGGCGGGTGGTGACTCAGGGTGGGCCAGGGAGTAAGCAGCTGTGGCTTCCTCCTGGAGCTCCCTCACACTGTCTTCTCCTTGCAGAAATGCCCAACACGGCAGGTGCAGGGGCCACGGGTGGCATCATTGGTGGCATCATCGCCGCCATCATTGCTACTGCCGTCGCCGCCACAGGCATCCTCATCTGCCGACAGCAGCAGAAGGAGCAGAGGCTGCAGGGGGCAGAGGAGGAGGACGAGTGAGTGGCGGGTCCTGAGGAGTGGCTGGGAAATTGGGTGGGGGCTGTGGGTGGGAGAAATCGTCCATGATGACTTGGTGACACAGAGACCAAAAATAACCCGGACCTCCATGGGGCAGGGAGGACAGTCTGACAGCCCTGCCAGGAGTCATCAGAGCCCAGGTTCTTGCTACTTTGTTGCTCCCCTTTCCCTAGAGCGTGCTTTTCATTTGCCTCCCAAGATGGCTCCCTACTCATCCACCACGGTCTTTACACAGGATGACCAGACACGGCCACCCTGCCTCAATGCCCACATTCTGGCCAGTGGGAAAGGGGAATAGAGGGCAACTGGCTTCCCTGTAGAGGAACAGCTGGCAAGTTACCCATGACTTTTCTTTTCACTTCCCATTGGCCAGAACTTAGTCACATGGTTGCCCCAGCTGCAAGGGAAGCTGGGAAATGTAGTTCTTTTTATTTTTTAAATTTTTGGTGAAGCCGGGCACGGTGGCACAAGCCTGTAATCCCAGCACTTAGGGAGGCTGAGACAGGGGAATCTCGAGTTCAAAGCCAGCCTCAGCAACGGCGAGGCGCTAAGCAACTCAGTGAGACCCTGTCTCTACATAAAACACAAAATAGGGCTGGGGATGTGGCTCAGTGGTCGAGTGCCCCTGAGTTCAATCCCCAGTACCAAAAAAAAAAAAAATTTTGGTGGTGCTAAGTATTAAACCCAGGGTACCCAACCATGGAGTTACATCCTCAGCTCTTTTTAGTTTTTTACTTTGACACAGGGGTCTTGCTAAGTTGCCGAGGGTCTCACTAAATTACTGAGGAGGACTTGAAATTGAAATCCTCCTGCCTCAGCCTGCCAAGTTGTAAGGATCATAGGCGTGGACCACCACCCAGGGCGTGGTCTTTATTCTGATCGCCCATGCGCCCTGCTAATTACTCCATTAGGATGAGAAAGAGGGAGACTGGACACTGAGTGGAGCACTTCTGTGCCAGACTTGGTGAGACGCATTTCGTATGTGTGACCCCAGCAAAGTCTCGCACCACTCAACCAGTGTCCAGAAATCCTGGCTCTGGAGGGTGGGGACACAATGATGAGACGGGCATTTGTTTTAAAGAGTCCGCACAAGTGAATGGATCATGGAAACAGTTTTCAGAAGGAGCTAATGATGCTTATTTTGTGGAAGAGGAAAACAGTTTCAGAGAGCAGAAATTCCACTGCTGAAATTCGTCCCGTGATCCTGTGTGTGGCCAGATGTTTCTCAAATACCACCACTGGTACAGCGGCAGCAGTGGAATGCACATTACTCCTGGGCGCAGTGACGCACACTTGTGATCCCAGCAACTCAGGAAGCTGAGGCAGGAGGATTGCAAGTTCAAGACCAGCCTCTACATTAAAGCAACCCAGGGAGACCCTGTCTCAAAATGAAAAAAAACAAAAAGGGATCGGGATGTGACTCAGTGGTTAAGCGCCCCTGGGGTTCAATACTTGACACCAAAAAAAAAAAAAATCATTCCTAGGCCTATCCCCAAAGCTACCAGATCAGAACTTTTGGGAAAGGGCTCAATCCATGTGCATGACAAGCTCCCCAAGTTATTCTAGGACAGTGGCGGACCAAGGACAGTGAACCACTGTCTTCATCTTCCAATGAGTCCAAACCAACAGCTGCTGTTGCTGGTCTTCTATGTGCCCGGCCAGTGCTAAGCCCCCAGGTGCCCAGGCCCTGGCCTCCGGTGGCTCACAGAGGGGAGGAGACAGACCTGTTGCAGATGCATGGCCAGAGCAGCACAGGGCAGTTCAGGGAGGGCTTCCTGGAAGAGGCAGCGCCTGGGCTGATTGCAGGCATAGGAAGTGCCCGTCATTATGTGTGAACAGGGTGCTCTGGTCTGTGAGTGGGAGAATGAGGAACTTGGCTGAGGATGAGAAAGCCCCACGTTCCTTTATTCCTTCTTTTAATCTTTATTTTTTCAGTTCTGGGGATTCATTCTTTTTTTTTCTTTAAACAAACCTCCTCTGAATCCTGGGGACACTGATGGTGACCAAGGTCTTGTTCTTTTCCTCACAGAGCTCACAGTCGGGTATGGTAATCGAACAGTATCATAAATAACATTTCAAGTACAAATTCAGGAAGTTCCCTGAGGGGCTGTATAGCTAGATGTGACCCACAGTCCGGTCCTGGGTCCTGATCCTTCAGGGGAAGAGAGACAGGAGGAATTCCTGGGATGAGGAGGGGTTTGCCTGGCGACGGGGAGGGGCCTCAGAAAGGGAGGTCCGGGGAGGAAGCGGAGCACAGCCACCGTGGGGTAGGGGCCTTCTGAGGTCTCAGCCTCTACCTGACCCCCCTCCCACCCCGCAGGCTGGAAGGACCTCCCTCCTACAAGCCACCCACCCCAAAGGCAAAGCTGGAAGAGCCGGAGATGGTGAGCACTTCCCCTGGACCCTGAGCTGTCCCCACTCCCGACCCTCCTTTCCCCACGGGTGCCGGCTGGGGGGACAGGCCCTGTGGCCCCAACCTGCCCTCTCCCTCCTGCACAGCCCTCGCAACTCTTCACTCTGGGGGCCTCGGAGCACAGCCCACTCAAGACACCCTACTTCGACGCTGGCATCTCGTGCACTGAGCAGGTAGGAACTCGAGAGAAGGCAGAGATGGGTTTAGGGCTTTGGGGTTAAGGGTTAAGGGTCATGCCCTGACATGAGACCAGAGGGTAAGGGTGACAGCTCAAGTCAGCTGTGTCTCTGGCTGGATTGACTACATTGAGATGTGTTCAAGATTCAGTGAAGGAGGTTAGGAGTAAAAAGTCCAAGGACATGAGGTTACAGTCACCCGGGCAATGCAGACTGGCTCAGCACCTCTGGAGCTGCGTCAAGGCAGTGGCCTCCTGGAGGTCTGAGACAAGCTGAGGTTCAAGGGGCGGTTTAGGGCTCAAGGTTAAATAGTTAAAGTCAAGACTGAGGTGAAGATTCATGGGTAAAGACAGGAATCAAGTGGCAAAGGCCCCTGAGGGCCCCACTCTGGGTTTTGGGTTGGAAATGGGCTTATGATTGTCCCAGTACAGTGTCAGCTCAGGGAACCACGGGTGGCAGGAGTGCAGTCAGGTCTGACTGGTGTAGGGGAGGGGGTGGTCAGGACCTGTGGGTCAAGGCGTGGACTGACTCTCAGGCTCAGGAGATAACCTTGAGTTCCAACTCCCTCCCCACCTCCAGGAAATGCCGCGGTACCATGAGCTGCCCACCTTGGAAGAGCGGTCGGGGCCCCTGCTGCTGGGGGCCACAAGCTTAGGGTCCCCCGTGCTGGTGCCTCCAGGGCCACCTGCTGTGGAGGAGGTTTCCCTGGATCTAGACGAGGATGAGGAGGAAGAGGAGGAGGAAGACTATCTGGACAAGATCAACCCCATCTACGACGCCCTGTCCTACCCCAGCCCCCCTGATTCCTACCAGGGCAAAGGCTTTGTCGTGTCCCGGGCCATGTATGTGTGAGTCGCCATGGCCCTGCCTCTCACTCATACCTGATCCCTTCGCCTTCTGCCAGGGATCTAGTGCCCCCTGAGCTCTGGCCAAGCCACCATCAGTTAACGCACTGCAATCCCGTCAAGGACTTCCACCTTAGGGGGTCCATGCCTCTGACCCATGATCTCTGACCCAGAGAAACCTGCCATGACCAAGGAAACTTGATGACTTCATCTCCTGAGGCAGAGGGTAGGGAGGATATGTCTCTGCACAACCTCTGACCCCAAGGACTCTTCTGAGGCTGTGACCTTAGACCATACCACTCCCACCCACATCTCAACTCCCCCTGAGCCTCCCCAAAGACTCCACACCTCAGATTGGTCTCAGGCAGTGAAGTCCCAATAGGTCTGCGATGGTGTGCATTAGTGGTTCCTGCTGCACAGACCTGAGCCCTCCAGGCAGCAGAGCCCCACTTGTCCCCTCCCCACCTACTCCTCAAAAGTGGGAGGGAGGGAATTCCCCAGGCTAAGGCAGAGCTCTCCCACCTCCCTCCTCCTGCAGGCAGGAGTCTCAGGGCCCAAACCCTTCCCTGAGCCCCACTACCCCAATTCCTGTCTACAGAGCATGACACCCCAGCCCAGTGCTAGATGGGGTGAGCTTCATGCAGCGTGTGCCTTGACAGCCCAGCCCTGGGAGGAGTATTTACTGTTACCTTGAAGACTACTGAATCCCTTTACCCACTGCTTGGTGGGATAAGACCTAAATATTCCCCTTTGGGGAAAAGTGGATCACCTGGGTTGGGGGTACAGGATATGATATTGTTTTGTAAACTAGAATTTCCTACAAAATATGAATTTATACTTTGAACAAGTCTTGCGTTTTCTGTGAGACGTGAAGCGGGTGGGGATAGGAGCTGAAAGAAAGGAGTAAAGGCTATATACCAAAACTAAAATGATGGGGGCTGGGGTTGTGGCTCAGTGTTAGAGAGCTTTCCTGACACGTGTGAGGCACTGGGTTAGATGCTCAGCACCACATAAAAATAAATAAAAGTATTGTTTCCATCTACAACTAAGAGAAAAAAAAATTAAAACGATGATGGATAACGGAAGGAGTTGGCAGAAGTCCATGATGGTAATGAAAAGAATTAGGTAATGGGCAGAAATAAAAGTAACAAAGATTTAAATATATCAGTAGTAATTAGGTAAGAGGGGTTTAGGTTTAAGGGATAAGCGGCAAGTAAAAACAGGCTCAAGGCAAAATTACAAATATTCTAACAGGAGCCCAAGGCATAATGGGTAATAAGTCAATAAGCAAAAGGCAGAATAAAAAATAATGGAGAAACGGGCGCTGGACAAAATGGGTAATGGACAGGAGTTACTGGACTCGAAACCGGATGGTTAATTAGAGATAGGGCAGAATGGTGTGCGTGAACAGGCAGAAATGGGGCGAAGAAAGTTCAGGCAATGCGGCTGAAGTGAATGGGGTGAAGGCATGACGGGTAATGGGACAGGAATGAATGGACCAAAGATAGAAGCCGCAGTGACGCGGGGAGCCGACGGCATGCCGGGTAACGAAAGGGGTGGGTCTAGGGCAACTGTAACGTTAAGGAAGGGCATTGTGGGTAACGAGCAGGGCCGGGCCCACAGAACAGGGTAGAATTCTCCCGAGGCACTGTGGGAAAGACCAGGACTTCCGGTTTTCGGTCAGCGACTGGGACTAGAGAGAGTGCCCCTCTGCCGCGGTGCCTGGTGGGACGCGAGGCCTGACCTTGCTGCCTAGCAGCCCCTGCCGCGCAACCCACCTTTACCTGTGTCCTTCGACCCTGGTATGTTAGCCAATGAGAAAACAAATATGATACGTCATCAAGGTCAACCCTCTGCACACTACAGAGACAATCAGGATGCTTCAAGAGCCAAAGCCGACCAATCACCATAGCGTTTGCGGCGGGGCGGAGTCGAGAGAGGGCGGTCCTTCAGGAGAGAGGCGGGATGAAGCGTCAATGGGCGTTGCAAAGTGCACAGTACAGACCAATTGATGGGCTAGCCCTGGAACCCGCGGCATCAGGAGCCAATAGGCTCCGGGTGCCGCGATCCAATAGGAAGAACCAGGAGCTTTGCTGGGCCGCTTGCGAGTGGAAACCAATAGAAAAGGACATTCGGGAGAGGTAGGTGGGACTTCCAGCCACGAGTCCAATAGCAAGGCCGGACCCTGAGGACAGTGGGTGGACCCCAGTGCTCACTGATCCAATGGGTTAAGCGGGGCGGGGCGACGGTGGCGGCGGCGGCGGCAGCGGGTTCGGTTGCGCGTGGCGCACGGGGTGGGAGCGGAGCCCAGGCCGGGAGCAGGCGCCACCGCCAGTGAGAACCTGGGTCTGGAGCAGGGCAGGGGTTGACTGGGGCCGAGTCCGGGGCGCGCGGGCCCTGACCTCTGCCCTCTGACCTCTCCCCTCGCAGGCGACCATGGGGAACGTGTTGGCCGCTAGCTCGCCTCCCGCAGGGCCGCCGCCTCCACCTGCGCCGGCCCTCGTGGGGCTACCGCCACCTCCGCCCTCGCCGCCGGGCTTCACGCTGCCGCCGCTCGGAGGCGGCCTGGGTGCTGGGGCCAGCGCGGGTCGAGGTTCGGAACGGACCTCGGGGGCTGCCACCGTCAGTGCCGCAGGGGTCGCTGACGACGGGGCCTGCGGCTGCCTGCCCAACCCCGGCACGTTCGAGGAGTGCCACCGGAAGTGCAAGGGTGAGGGGCGAGGGGCCTCGCCGGGAGAGCTGCTGCCCTGAGCTCGGGGAAGGGTGCGGGGCCGGCGCGGGGAGGACACTGGGGACCTTGGGAATTGGCGCGCATCATTGGAATCGCTCAGGAGAGCGTTAGGTGTTGACATTGGGAGCAAATGATGGAAAGTTGGACCTGGGGCATTGAACTAAGTAAATGGTGGAACCGCGGGGTGGACTGCTGCAGAGTGGAGAAAAGCCGCAGGCAGCCCAGGAGCTCCGGGACCAGTCACAACAGACTTCTAGGGTGATCGGGAAGGAAACTGAGGCCCAAGGTCACAGTGTCAGCAAGGTTCCCATGAAGGGTGGAACCCAAAGCTTTTGGATCCTGGCTTGGAGTAATTACGGTAGTGATGGTGATGGAGACCTATTGAGCTCTGTTCTGATATTTAGCTTCATGTTGATTCATTAAGTCCTGGGAACAGTTCCATTTAGTGTGTTGCCCCATCTTACAGATGATGAGTTTGACATAAAGTACCGTGGTTAAAGTCATGCCATTGGGTTTTGGACACAGGCAAAGTTCCTAGTGGCCCTGTGCACTAGACGTTACTGCCTCCCTGTTTGGTTGAGGTGCTTTGCAGACCTTCTGTTGTGGGTCTCTGGAGAGAACTGGGTGGTGGAGGAGGAGAGTGGAGAGTTGGTGGTGGTGTGTGTTGGGTAGAGGATGACAGCATTTCTCTTCTCCAGAGCTGTTTCCCATTCAGATGGAGGGTGTCAAGCTTACAGTCAACAAAGGGTTGAGTAACCATTTCCAGGTGAGCCCTCTTGGTCCCTTGACCCACCAGAGGTCATCACAGCCATCCCCCTGCATCTGTGCATGCAAACTCCCTTACTGTCCCTAAAGGGCTGGGCTCCCTCATACTTGAAAGGACTGAGACACAATGCCAGGCCGAATACTCAGTGGGGCCACTGGTAGGGTTAGAGGACCCAGATTCAAGAGGTGCCCCTTACTCCATAGGATCCAGGTAGGAGTGAAATGCCAGGTATGGGAGGACCTCCAACCCACCCTTTCTGAGTCTCTAGTCAGGCCACACCTCCCAGCCATTCTTTTTTGGTTGCCAGAGGTGGAACCCAGGGCCTCACCTAAGCTAAACCTGCACTGTACCACTGAGCTACTCCCCGCCCCCAGTCTAAATCTCCTGCCCAGAAATCCTGTCTTTGTCCCCTCTAGTGGGGAAGCCAGACTGGCAAGTGCCCCACAACCTTCCCTTTTCTCCCAGGTGAATCACACAGTAGCCCTCAGCACAATCGGGGAGTCCAACTACCACTTCGGGGTCACGTATGTGGGGACAAAGCAGCTGAGTCCCACAGAGGTGAGGTTCTGTTTGCCATCTGCTTGAACAGATATGTAGCCAGACGCCCACCTAAGGAGACTGTGGGAAGGTCAGACCTGCTGAGAGACCTTTGGGTGTTGGGAATGGGGACTGGGGCTCTCCAAAAGGCGTTGGAACACGGGCAGTCCCTTAACCCAGCAACTTCCCCAAGCCCCTGCTCACTCTCTGGTCTTATGCTGAGTAATGCTGGGGGGACCAAGATGATCACACCACCAGTGATGGCCCAGAGTGGGCAGGGCTGGGCTTCAGATTGTGTGGGATTTTGAATTCTGGGTGGTTGAACTTTCTCTAGGGGGCACTAGAGAGCCATGGAACGTTTGAACAAGGGAAAGAACTATGATCATCAGACTTATGCTGTAGACATATCCCTCAGGCTGCCATGGGGAGGCAGGATGTTGGGTGAGGGTGACTAGGCCTGGGCTGAGCCCGGCAGCACTCAGGTCCCTGTTTCTATTACCTATTTCCCTTCAGTAAGTTCATTTATTCAACAAAACTTTATTGTAACTATACTGTATACCCAGCCCTTGCTGGGACACAGTAGTGACTGAGACACCCTTGGGACTCAAGTCTAATAGAATGGGACAGATCTGTTCCCTAAGCATAGTGACCCAGGGTGGGCACAAAATGGGGGCATTCAAAGGCTGTGGGGGCCCAGAGAGACCCTACGTGGCTGGGTGGTGAGGGACTGTGTCGCGGAGGAGGGAACGAACCTCTGAGCCTCTCTGACTCCAGATTCACGGCCTGGGCTGCCTGATGACATGCTTCTAGTGCTGCCCTCTCCCCTCAGGCGTTCCCGGTGCTGGTGGGCGACATGGACAACAGTGGCAGCCTCAATGCTCAGGTCATTCACCAGCTGGGCCCTGGCCTCAGGTCCAAGATGGCCATCCAGGTGAGTGGGGTGAACCCTGCCTAATGCTGTGTCGCCCAGGTCCTCCTGGCACACCTGCTGCCCTCACGCTCCCCTCCCCCACAGACCCAGCAGTCAAAGTTCGTGAACTGGCAGGTGGACGGGGAGTACCGGGGTTCTGACTTCACAGCAGCCGTCACCCTGGGGAACCCAGATGTCCTGGTGGGTTCAGGTAAGAGGCAGAGGCCTTGGAGGGTGGTCAGGAAACCTCGTTCCAGCCTTAGCAAATCTGTTCGCTTCTCTGGACCTGCTTTTCTACCCTATGAGAAGCGATCATGGTGGGACTGACTGTAAAACAGGCCAGGCTGGGTAGCCCAGTGGTAGAGCGCTTGGCCAGCATGGGCGAGGCCCCGGACCCACCACTCTGTATTGTGATGTGAGCCTTGGCTTCCTCGTGGGTGAACATGAGCTGCCTTAGAACCGTGGTGTGGTTTCACAGTTTGTCTCATCCACGTGGGAATCTCAGAGCAACATCAGCCGCGTAGTGGGTACCCAAGTTCATGTGAGTTGCTCTTGGTGCAGTAACCCAAGGGGCTCGGGTGGTTCTGGGGCACACAGGAGGTCACGGGGTGGCAGAGGCCACGTGCAGTTGTGGAGGGGGGTGCAGGCTGAGATGGGGGCTGGGAGCTCCTGTTTGGGTTGGGTGAGGGCAGGGACCGTCTGGCTCTGTCTGTATTTCTAGGGTCTCCCTCTCGGTTCCCCTTTTTAGGTGACTGGTGTGTGTCTCGTGTGGTGCTGGGCCGTGTGTGTTTGAGCTACTGGGTACAAGGGGGGGAACAAAAGAAAGCCGTGTGGCCTCTGAGACCTTCCGTTCCAGCAGGGCAGACACGGTGAAGGAGGGGCAGGAGGGGTCCACAGATA
>PVHX01024085.1:0-24619 GCA_004024805.1 Geosciurus inauris
GTACAGCCCATGGATTCTGGGAGTGTAGTATCTTGGTTTGTTTGAGTCACTTTCTTCCCTTGTTTTCTCATGATGTTTGTGTGTCTTTCCTTCTAGCTCTGCTGATCCAAGGTGTTACAGTTTTAACTCCTATACGGTTATAGTTTCCCTGCAGGGTTTCGTTACTTCTCCTCCAGTAGGTGGCATTGTCTGTTGTTTGGTGGACTTTCCCGGCTGGTATCCTTGGTACTGGTCCCAGGCCAAGGTGAAACTCTGGGCCGCTGGTGGAGTCGCTGTTCCACTGTGGCCAAGGTTTGCTCCCAGGTGTTCACCTGCGCCCCGTGGTGTGTAGGAAGTTCTGCTGTGTTAGAAGGTGGTCCACAAAGAACAATAGCTGGGGTTCCGCTCAGGAGACAGTCCACAGAAGGAACTGCTAGCGATCTCTTGCAATTGGGTGGGCACTGGGGCCAGGCACCCTGTGCAGAAGCAGGCCTGGCACGCCCGGGATAAACTCCGGGCTGATGCCCTGGGCCAGATCCCCCACCACAACTGCACTCCACCGGTCGGCGCCGAAGCCACGCCTCCTGGCTACCGCTTTCTCCCGGTGGCCCTGCGCTCACACACGCGAGCGAGACTCTTGCGTGGGGCGGCAAGGCGCAGAGAGCTGCCAAAAAACTGGCTGGAAGCTGGCACCCCGCTACTTCCAGTCTCAGTCTCGGATAGCCATAGCCCTGGGCCGAGGCCCGGGCTGCAACCGCGTTTTTCCGGCCGGCGCCGAAGCCACGCCTCCTGGCTACCTCTGCCTCCCGGTGATCCTGTACTCACACACACAGGAGTGAAATTCCTGCGTGGGATGTTGAGCCGCAGAATGATGCCAGGAAGCTGGCTGGAAAACGGCGCCTCCACCTCTTCCAGCCCTGGTCCTTGAGAGCCTAGCGCAGAGTGGACTGTCTAGGCCGCCATCTTGGATCCGCCCCCGACTTAATCCCTCTTAAACATACTGTAACACAGAGGATCGCAAAGGCTCCAAACACAAAGTAATGTTAAGGAGACAGAAACATTAGTCACCTGGATTTGATCAGTACATATTGTATACATGAATTTAAATATATTTTTGTAGTCCTTCAATACGTGCAATTATTATGAGTTAATAACATTTTAAAACAAAAATATTTAAGGAGATGGAAATGTTAACTATCCTGATTTGATTACAACACATTGTATACGTGTCAATTTTTCACACTATGCCTCACAAATTTATACAATTAAGATAGTAACTTATTTAAAAAGACTTAAAATTAAAGGATGTTGAAAAGAGAACAGACATGTGTGATGATGATTTGCAAGAACTTCTGCAGACATTACTTTATAGATGGTTCAGGACTCAGGAAAAAAAAAAAAAACATTTTTGACATCCCAATGGATGAACTTACTAAAATTCCAAAGATAGGGTTTGGCCAGTAGACTCATGAAATTTGGGAGTGTCTAAAGAAAGCAGCACCTGGGATTTCATTCCTTGGTGAATATCTGAGAGCTCTAGCATAGGATAATTATTGTAGCAATTCCTACATTTTGGTAAAGGGCCTCAGGACACAGTGGCATCATTAAATGGAAGAAGGCAAAAATCACACACTTTTGATGAGATTTTAAGTTTGTTTGCTTTCCCAAAGAATGTAATATATGCATTATATTTACATCTGTTTTATGGTGCTGAGTTAGAGTATATGGTTTCAGTAATTAAAGAATAGAACAAAACCACAGCTGGTTTCAGCAATGCATATGGACATTTAAAGAGCAATTGATGATTCTCCAGTGGCTAATATAGAGAATTAAAATCTCATGGAGGCTCAACCTTAGGAACTTTGTTCAATTTTACCACCAGGAGCCTGATTAGGTGAACATCAAAGTAAAATCACCCTATGTTTGGGACAAGGAGGGAATATAACGATTTTACAATATATTCAGGCGAAAATAGTCATATGAAATAATCCTAGCATGCCTATTCTCCACTGCAGGGGCCTGAACTAAAGGATAATCTACTGTTCTGAGTTTCTTCTGACCTAAGCAATAGATAATTGGATGGTGTGATTGTTAATTTTATGTGTCAAAATGAATAGGCCACGGTAGTTGGATATATGGACAAAAACTATTTTAGGCATGATAATTAATGTATTTTTAGATGAGGTTATCATATGAATCAGTAGATTTCAGTAAGACACATTATATTCCATAAAGGGGGTGGGTATTATCCAAAGCCATAAGAGATCAACGATTGTCTTCCTTTGAAGAAAAGGGAATTCTGCTATCAGATTGCCTTTGGACTCTAGCTGCAACATCAACTCTTTGTTGGGTTTCCAGATATGGTATGATTTCTCCGTAGAACCACGACTAATACAAAGTTGATCTCAACTGTGGTTTTAGAAGAACAGGCTTAAGGATGAGTTTTCTGAATTGCTTCTGTAGTTTTTAGAATTGGTTCACTAATTTGATTAAAGGTATTAAAGTTGTCACTGCCAGTAGTAAAGAGAACACTTGTAATCCAGAGAACGTTATAGCAGTAATGTTATGACAAATATTTCCATTAGAAATGCCTAACCAAATACTCAGGAAAGGCAAGGTTCTGAGTGCCTGTTAATATGATACTTCCAAACATTTTATTTTCTCAAAGTCAATCAGTATAATGAGATTCATTGGTTTATCCTTATTCTACTAGGAAAACTGGGAAAAGAAAAGGATGGGCTCAGGGGTTCAAATTCCCAGTTCAAACACTGCATAAATGAATGGAAAATGTCTACATCTGTTCTTAAACAGATCTTTACGTCTTGTAGCCACAGGGCTGAGTTTGAGGATAACTAAACTCAGAAGCTCATCCTGCGGGTGTCTGAGTACAAAACAAAGTTGAATTTACAGTTTTGCAAGGTTACTGTTAATGTGAGTGCATTAATTGAGGATGGGTTAGATCCTGATAATTGGAATGTGGTAGATACTTATGAAGTTGAGGGTCACTGAACTTGCAAATTGTGATGGTTCTTTGCCAGTAGAAATAGCTGCTGAACCCCTGCCTCACAAGATTAACACTCTTTGCCTGTGGAAACTGTAATGGATTTCATTGAGGTGATTATACTGAAAAACATTTCTCTTTCTTAGGAACTAACCCCACCACCCCTCTTTGCTCCTAGAACTATACCTAGACTTAAATATCAACAGACTCCAATGAGTGAGGTTAAAAAGTATGACTTAGGAGGAGCCATTTTACACTTCAAAAACTACATAAGTTTTTCAATTTATACAGACATAAATCTGGGAAATATGTGTGGGAATTGATACTAAAATATGGGAAAATGTGAGAAAGAGGAAAACATTGGATCACGCCTGAATTTATGGACATGGACACATTAAGTAGAAATTCTGGATTTAATGTTGCAGCTTGGGAGAAAAGAAAGCACAGTATTTGCTAAAGCATGGACTAAAATGTGGACTGCATATCATAGGAAAAGGGAGACAATAAGGAAAGGGAGAGTAAGGGAGAAAATGATCAATATGTGTTATATACATGTTTAAATATACAATAAAACCAAATGTTCTGTATAATTATTATGCCCTAAAATATTGGTCTACAGTAAATTAAGTTGGAATACCAGACCTGATTTTATGCATCGTATAGAAGATGATTCAGAGGCTTAGAAAGATTGGAATATCAGAATGAATTATGAACTATTTGCCCACCATGGAGTGTCTAGATGACACACATTTCTCCACAACCATGCAAAATAAATTTGTTAGAGAAGCTCCAGCATTCTTGAAGAATTCTTCTTTACATATCATATCTAACAATGTGAACTGTTGCCACTGAATTACAAAACCTAAGTGTAACACAAGTAAGTGGATCCTGGGGTGGCACAGACATATGGTGTCACTTGATCATCAAAGCCAAGATGTACAAGATTAATGGAATGGATAGTGGAATTGAAGTTGGAATTAGAATAGTCTGACTTAAAGGATGTTTGTCGTTAGCTAGTTGATCATGGTGCCCCTAAAAGTGAAATTGATGGGAAATATGCTTAATTCTCACTTGACCTCTGTGAGTAGAAGTGCTATAAGATGATGCAACAACAATCTAACCTGAATCCTACAAACAGTGCATCATAGTTCCTTAATCAATTTCTCGACCTTAGCCAATTTGCTGAGACAACCTCTTGAATCAAGAGAATAACACGTCTTATTGAGAAAAGACCAAGATATGCCAAAATTTATGCTGTTAAATTTGGCTGCAGCCTTCCCCAGACAACTATGACCTTTTATCAAGGAGAATTTTCCTTGGTAAAAGGAAATAATTAAAACTTTGGGGATTACTGGACCCTGACTCTGAGCTGACATTAATTTCAAGAAGCCCAAACACATCTCTGGTTCACCAGATGGGATAAAGTGTTTATTCAGGTAAGGTTATCAATGGAATTTTAGCAAAAGTCTGTCTCACGGTGTGTTTATTGGTCCCTGAATTTATCCTGTGTTTACTTACCCAGTTCTGGAGTGCATAATTGGAGTAGATGTACTCAGCAACTAGCATAATTCTCTCATTGGCACCTTGACCTATGAAGTAAGGACATTTAAGGTAGGAACGACCAAATGAAAGCCACTAGAAAAGCCTCTATCATAGAAAGTAGTAAACCAAAAGTAATACTACATTTCTGAAGGAACTAATGTCAGACATGCACATTAACACTCCATCATCAGATGGAAATGGTGTATATGAAATTGGGTTTGAGCAGACCCTGAAGTTACAAGTTACATGACAAATTAGCCCAAAATGTCCAAAGTCATAGGTCCTGATACAGTTCTTTCTCCCAGCCTACACATCTGGCCTAATGGGGAATTCTCTATATTCAGTTGACAGAGGAAAAGGAAACTTGAGCCTGGTTTGCATATATTCTTCATGGTTTGCAGATACCGACAGGAAATTGAAAACTTCATGACTACAGCCCTTTTCAGGACATTCCTTTCCAGAGATGTGGGGAAGGAAGATCCTCCCAGTAGGCAAAACTTTTAGCAGTGCACCTGTTTGTTCATTTTGCTGAAGGAGACATGGTCAGATATGTGATTATATACTGATTTTTGAGTTGTGTCCCATGGTTTGAGTGGATTGTCAAAGATATCAAAATGGTTGGAAATTTGGTGATAAAAGGGTTCTGAAGGGCTGAGTAAGTAGCTCAGAAGTAGGGAGATTGCTCATCCCTACCCTCTGGCGATCATTGTTTTTTTCTGTTTCTGTGAGTTCAACTATGTTGGTTCCACATATAAGTGAGATAATACTATATTTGTCTTTTCTATGTCTGCCTTATTTCTCTTAGCATGATGGCCTCCAGCTTCATATATATTGTTGGAAATTAAAAGGGTTTTCTTCTTTTTAAAGTTTGAATAATATTACACTGTATATATCTTCCATACATTCTTTATCCATTCATTCTTTATGGATGCTTATGTTGATTTCATATATTGGCTATTGTGAGTAATGCTGCAATGAATAAGGTAATGCATATATATATATATATAGATATAGATATTTGACATGATGGTATAAACTATGGATGTATATATATACACACACATACACACATATATATACATATATATTCATATTCAGTGGGATTGGGGTTGCTGGATCATATGGTAGTTCTATTTGTAATTTTTTGGGAAATCTCCATATAGTTCTCCACAATAGCTATATCAACTTGTGCTTTCACAATGTACAAGAGTTCCTTTTCTTCATATTCTTATTACCACTTGTTACCCTTTATATTTTTGAAAATAACTATTCTAATATGTGTGGGATGATATCTCATTTTAGTTTTGAGTTGCATTTCTCTAATAATTATGTTGAGTGTATTTACATAGATAGATAGATAGATAGACAGATAAATAGTGTTCTTTCAAGTAATGTCTATACAGTTCCTGAACCCAGTATTAAATAGAACTATTAGATTTCTAACTGTTGAGTCAATTTCCTTACATGTATTTGATATTAACTCCTAATCATAAATGGTTTGCAAATATGGTCTCACATTCCATAGATTGTCTCTTCACTCTGATGATTATTTCCTTGCCATGCAGAAGCATTTTAGTTTGATATGTTTTTGTTTGTCTGATTTTATTTCTGTTGTCTATGCTTTTGGGGTTATATCTAAGCAATCATTGCCCAGACAAATGTCATGTATCTTTCCACTTATAATTTCTCCCAGGTGTTTTAAAGTTTTCAGTGTTATGTTTAAATAATACATTTGAATTGATTTTTGCAGTTGATATGAGATGAGGTCCATATTTAATTCTTTTGCATGTGGGCATAATTTTTTTATGTTAATTGGAATTATTTTATTATCATTCAATATTTACAAAGCTTGAGCAATATTATAAAAAGTACTGATTTTTTTAAAAAGTTATACATTTAGAAAAAATATAATAGCAAAATCCAAGGAAATAAAAAGGATAAAATTAGTAATAAAATTAAGGAGGAACAGTATTTACAGAATCAGGAAGTAACTTATGTACATACAAAGGTGTATTGAAACTATATTATAAAAAATTTTAGGAAGATAGCAATGAAAAAATGTTTAAGAAAAACTGATGGGAAAATGCAACAAAGAAAACACTATGTTAAATTAATGTTTCATTTTTGTTAATTTAAAGCATGTAGCATTTACAAATTTCCATAAATATGCTGGCAGTATCTCACACCATTTACTTCTCCAACATGTTCAAGCAACACATTGGTAAAGAATCTTTAATAAGGCAGGGATAATAGAATAATTGTAATTTAAAAAATACAAAAGACTCCTCAAATCCAACACTGTAATAACCCTAGAATCAATAGCAACTTAATATCTAAATAACATAAGTTTTCTTTGTAAGTGCATATAAATTATGCAATATAGATACATACAAAACCACCAAGGACACACATAACTACACTAAATTATATATGTGTGTGTGTGTGTTTGTGTGTATAATATATATAATTTTTTACAAAGCCTAAATAAAATTCATATTGTCTTATGGATTTGCCTGACATTTATTTCAAGTAAAATCATCAAACAAGTTGTTAGTTAAAATTTATTTTGTTATTAAAATTTTTCACTTTAAAAACATCAAGTTGTTTAGCTGGGCGCAGTGGTTCACAGCTTGTAATCCCAGCACTTTGGGAGGCTGAGACAGGAGAATCGCAAGTTCAAAGCCAGCCTCAGCAACGGCAAGGTGCTAAGCAACTCAGTGAGACCCTGTCTCTACATAAAACACAAAATAGGGCTGGGGATGTGGCTCAGTGGTCTAGTACCCCTGAGTTCAATCCTTGGTACGAAAAACAAAACAAAGAAATCTAGTTGTTTGATTGCCTTAGGTCAGACTTTTCAAACTACACATTTTTGTAACTATAATTTTATTTTCTTAATCCTGATAATTAGAGTTTGATTTCTATTAATTTTGCAAGAATATTTATGCAAAAAGTATATATCAAGCTAGTATGTTGATATTTATATACAACCACAAGAATGGAATCCTAATTAGAATAAGTTATGCTTCACACATGTATGTATGTCAAAATACACTCTACTGTCATGTACATATAAAAAGAACAAATAAATAAATAAGTGAAAACTACTAAAAATACAACATGCATTAGGTTTGTGTAAAGATTAACATTTTTATTTATTTGAAGTAAAATTTATATATAAATATCAATATAGTGCATGTGGGTATTAATTTTTACCAACATAATTTATTGCAGAGATGCTCCTTTATTGTATGTTTTTAGCATATTTGTCAAAAACGAATTGATCATAAATATGAGGATTTATTTCTGGGCTCTCTATTCTGTTTTTTGTTCACATGTATATGTTTTTTATTATTTTATTTATACACAGCAGTTAGGTTCATTTGACAAAATAATATATGCATGAAATTTGATTTACTCCAATTTCGTTCCTGTTCCCACTCCCTTTCCCTCTCTTCCTCCCTACCCCTATTCTCCTATATAACTCTATATTGCATCAGATACTGAGATTTACAGTTTAAGTGAAAATAGGGTATGAAGACAAGAGAAAATTTGAAATATTTAAAAAATGAACAGAGGAGAAGTTGGGACTAGGTAGAAAATGATAGCTATAAAGAGAACAGAATAAAAAATAAAGTAATAATAACAGAGAGGAAGAAGGAACAGGGAAATTTGGCCATCAGTGGGAGAAGAGAGGAAAGATGGGGCAATTACACGAACACAAAACAAGGTATGAATACACAAATGTGATCAACATAACTCAAACCACTTATTAATTTATATACCACCTAAGTCAAATCAAGCCTAAGTAATAAACAAGTGATAAAGAAAGCAATAAAAGTGAAAGTAAAATTATTTTAAACAATCCATGCAAGGAGAACGCACATACCTTCATGTCATCTTTACTGTCTTACAGAAGGGAAATATGTAAAATTAATAAAATATAATTAAGTGAAATTTGAAACAATAGGAAATTTTAAAGTTAAAAGAAGAGGAAAATGGTGAGAATGTGGAAATAAATAAAAATGATTAAAAAACATTAATGAGGGGCTGGGATTGTAGCTCAGCGGTAGAGCGCTTGCTTCGCATGCATGAGGCCCTGGGTTCGATCCTCAGCACCACATACAAAGCAATAAAATAAAGACATTGTGTCCATCTACAACTAAAAAAATATTTAAAAAAATTAATGAGAAATAAAGGACTTGTTTCTGCTGAGGTAGTTGAAACTATTGGAGATTACCTTTTTTTTTTTTTTTTTTAAATTGGGCTCTGTAACCCTTCTGTCAACAGCTGAGTGTTGTTAAGTTCAATGTCTTCTTTTTTCCTCATCTAGTTGCCAGCCATTGTTTCTAGGAGCACACACTGGTTGTAGTAACTCTCAACTTCTTGTCTCCAGATATAGAATGGAATAGACTGGTGAATGCTAAGAAATTGTGTATTCCTGAAGTGGGGGTGGTGCAGAGTTCTAAATTGAAAGTTCCACTAGTTGGGATTAAGTCTTGACTGACCTCAGGATCTCTGTTAATGAGTATTTGAGATTGGATGCTTACCCTCTGTTTCTGGGGAGCTGCTTCCCTGCTGGATATTTGAGTCTCAGTGGTCTACCGCTATGGATGTGAATTACCCAATATCACTCCTTGAGAGGAGACACTCCTGTTTGTCCATTATTGATGTCTTCCTATTAGCGCTTATGGGGCACCAGCAACAAAGGGAGCTCTCTTTCCTTGGTATTCAGAGCCTCTATGATCTAGGCACATGCTGGGGCTTATAGTAGATGACTGCTGGGTAAGTGGGCACCTACTTCATGAGTTGCCAATTTCCTGCCTCTGCTTGCAGCTGTTCAGCACTTATAAATAGTTCCTTGCACCAGTGATCCCAGTTCCTGCTGATCTATCCACCCATAGGCTAAGTGATTTTCATTGCTTTTAACTCAACAACTTCCCCTACTGACGCTGTTCATTTAGATCAGCCTCCCTCTCTATTCCATAGGTTCCTAAGTTTTTTTCTGCTATGCTCTCCTTTCTGCCTGTGCTCCTTCTCCTTTCAGTAGCTATGGCTACTGCCACTGCTACAAGTCAAGCTGGGTCATCTATTATGTATTATCTCTTACATTATTTTCAAATCCCAATTTCTGTGTCTCTGTGGTTTCTTTTACTGTCTACTATTGAATTTCATTGAGTTCCCTTAATTAACCTTCTTGCAGAGCAGTCTTCCTGCTTTTTAAGTCTGATGCTAAAGAACTGCTGGGATGTGCACTCTTCCTTGAATCTGCCATCTTCTCCTTCTATGTGTCATGTTTATGCCAGTATCTTGCTGTTTTTGTTACCATCACTTTGCAGTATATTTTGAAGTCAGGCATTGTGATGCCTCCAGTTTTGTTCTTCTTCTTCCTTTAATCAAGATTGCTTTAGCTATTCAGGATTTTTGTGTGCTTCCTTTCACATTTTAAGAGTGGTTTTATGGTTCTTTGATGAATACCATTGCAACTTGGATTGGAATTTCATTAAATCTTTAGATTGCTATGTGTATTTTGGATATTTTAACAGTAGCAATTTGTCCAATCCCATGAACAAAGGATAGCTTTTCTCTTATTTGTACACTGTTCATTTCTTACAACAAAGTTTTATAGTTTTTGTTATTCAGATTTTTAATTCCCTTGATTACATATATTTTTAAATATTTTAATTTTATGGTTATTGTAAATAGGATTGCTTTCTCAATTTCTCCTATTATTTTGTTCTTGGTGTATAGAACTGTAAATGAATTTTATAGGTTGATTTTAGGTCTGGCAACTTTACTGAATTTGTTGATTAGTTTTGCCAGTTTATTTTTCTAGTGTATGTGTGTGTGTGTGTGTGTGTGTAGGTGTTTAGCATTTAGGGTCTTCTATATATAAAATCATGTCTGCAAATTTGGACAATGTAATTTCTTTACTAGCATAGCTTTTATTTTCTTTCTCTCACCTTATTTCTCTAGCTAGGACTCTCAATATTTGTTGAACAGAATGTGAGAGTGGCTATTCTTCTTTTATTCCTGATCTTAAAGAAAAAGTTTTCAACTCTTCACTGTTGAGTTTAATGTTACCCACAGGATCATTGTAGATAGCCTTTAGTGTGCTTACTGCTACTGATAATCTTTGTTCTTTACTCCTTGGCATCTCCTGGCATCTCAGACATATTGATACCAATAGCAATTCTTCCTACGTGGATACTGTGTATGTTCTCTCCACCACATTGCTACAGAAACTTTGAACCCTTTTTAGGCTATTATGATTTGTGTATAGTTGTGCATCCGGTGACATATACATAAATGTATTACCAAGACCTATGTCAAGGAGTTATTACCCTTTTTCTTTTCTAGGAGTTTTAATATTTCAGTCATTTAAGTCCTTAATCAATCCTGAGTTAATTTGTATGAGTGGTATAATTTAGAGTTTCAGTTTAGTTGTTTTAAACATAGATATCCATTTTTCTCAGCAACATTTATTGAAAAGACTTCTCCCTCCCTCCCTCCCTTGTTCCCTCATTCCTTCCTTCCTTCCTTCCTTCTTTTCTTCCTTCCTTCCTTCCTTCCTTCCTTCCTTCCTTCCTTCCTTCCTTCCTTCCTTCCTTCCTTTCCTTTCCTTTCCTTTCCTTTTCTACAGGAACTGTATTTATTGAAGAGTCACTGTTCTGGGCACTTCATATGCATGATCTCTCTTTTAAATTTTCTTTTACTTTTTTATTTGTTCTAATTAATTATACATGATAGCAGAATTAATTTTGATTCATTGTACACAAATGGAGCACAAAATTTCATTTCCCTGGTTGTGCATGATATAGATTTGTACCACATGCACAGCTGTACATGTACTTAGGGTAATGATGTTCATCTCATTCCACTATCTTTCCTGCCCCATGCCCTCTCTCCTCCCCTCCCTCCACTTTGCCCAAAGTTCCTCCATTCTCCCCACGTCCCCCCCATTATGGATCAGCATCCACTTAGCAGAGAGAACATCCGGCCTTTGGTTTTTTGAGATTGGCTTATTACACTTAATGTGATATTCTCCAACTCCAACCATTACCTCAAAATGCCATAATTTTGTTCTCTTTTAATGCTGAGTAATATTCCATTGTGTATATGCACCACAGTTTCTTTATCCATTCATCTGTTGAAGGGTATCTAGGTTGGTTCCATAGTTCAGCTATTATGAATTGAGCTGCTATTAACATTGCTGTGGCTATGTCACTATAGTATAGTGGGTTTTGTTTTGTTTTGTTTTGTTTTTTGGGTACTGAGGATTGAACTCAGGAGTACTTGACCACTGAGCCACATCCCCAGCCCTATTTTGTGTTTTATGTAGAGACAGGGTCTCACTGAGTTGCTTAGTGCCTCGCTGTTGCTGAGGCTGGCTTTGAACTCGTGATTCTCCTGTCTCAGCCACTCAAAGTGCTAGGATTACAGGCATGAGTCACAGCGCCCGGCTAGTATGCTAGGTTTTTTAAAAATATTTTTTAGTTATAGATGGACACAATCTTTATTTTGTTTACTTTTTATGTGGTGCTGAGGTTCAAACCCAGTGCCTCACACATGCGAGGCAAGCTCTCTGCCAACTGAGCCATAACCCCAGCCCCTATGCTGTTTTTAAGTCCTTTGGGTATAGACTGAGGAGTGGGATAGCTGGGTCAAATGGCAGTTCCATTCCAAGTTTTCTAAGGAATCTACATACTGCTTTCCAGATTGGTTGCACCAATTTGCAGTGCCTCCAGCAATATATGAGTGTACCTTTTTTTCCACATCCTCGACAACATTTATTGCTTGTATTCTTGATAATTGCCATTATGACTGGAGTGAGATGAAATCTTAGAGTAGTTTTGATTGGCATTTCTCTAATTGCTAGAGATGCTGAACATTTTTTTCAAATATTTGTTGATTGATTGTATTTCTTCTTCTGAGAAGTGTCTGTTCAGTTCATTTCCTTAGCTCATTTATTGATTGGGTTATGTATTTTTTGGTATTGTTTTTTGAGTTCTTTATATATCCTGGAATTTAGTGTTCTATCTGATGTGCATGTAGTGAAGATGTTCTCCCACTTTGTCTTCACTGTCTTCACGTTATTGATTGTTTCCTTTGTTACTTTGGCTATTCTGGCTCTGTTATTTTTCCAAATGAATTTCACGATTGCTTTTTCTATTTCTATGAGGAATGTTGTTGTGATTTTAGCTGGAATTGCATTAAATCTGTATAACACTTTTTGTATTACGGACATTTTGACAATATTAGTTCTTCCTATCCGAGAACATATGAGATCTTTCCATCTTCTAAGGCTTTCTTCAATGTCTTTCTGTACTGTTCTGTAGTTCTCATTGTATAGGTCCTTCACCTCTTTTATTAGAATGATTTCCAAGTTTTTTTGTTGTGTTTTTGAGGCTTTTGTGAATGGGGTAGTTCTCCTTATTTCTCTTTTTGAGAGTTCATCACTGATGTATAGAAATGCATTTGATTTATAGGTGTTGATTTTCTATCCTGCTACTTTACTAAATGCATTTATTAATTCTAGAAGTTTTCTGGTGGAGTTTTTTGTATCCTCTAAGTATAGATTCATATCATTGGCAAATAGTGATAATTTGAATTCTTCTTTACCTATGAGACTCAATAATTTGCTATTGAACAATGCATGGGTAACAGAAGACATCAGGGAGGAGATAAAAAAAAATCTTGGAGGTAAATAAGAACTCTGAATCAACATACCAAAATCTCTGGGACACTATGAAGACAGTGAGTGCTAAGAGGAAAGTTCATTGCATTAAGCTCATATATTCAAAGATGTAAAAGTCAACAAATCAATGACTTGACACTACAACTCAAAGACCTAGAAAAAGAAGAACCAAATAACACCAAAAGAAGTAGAATTCAGGAAATAATTAGAATCAGGGCTGAAATCAATGAAATTGAAACAAAGGAAACAATCCAAAAAATTGATAAAACAAAAGGCTGGTTCTTTGAAAAAATAAAATTGACAAACACTTAGCCACCCTAACAAAAAGGAGAGAGAAAACCCAAATTACTAAAATTTGTGATGAAAAGGAAATATCACGACAGGCCCTGCTGAAATACAGAGGATAATTAGAAACTATTTTGAAAACTTATATTCCAGTAATATAGAAAACCCTGAAGACACCGACAAGTTCCTAAAGACATATGACCTACCCATATTGAACCAGGAGGACATTCATGACATAAACAGATCAATTACATGCAAGGAAATAGAAGATGCCATCAAGAGCCTTCCAACCAAGAAAAGCCCTGGACCAGATGGATTCTCAGTTGAGTTCTACAAGACCTACAAAGAAGAACTAACTCCAATACTCCTCAAATTATTCCATGAAATAGAAAGGGAAGGAAGCCTTCCAAACTCATTCTATGAGGCTAGTATCACCTTGATTCCCTAACCAGTCAGAGACACATCAAAAAAGGAAAATTTCAGAACAATATCCCTGATGAATATAAATGTAAAAATTCTTAATAAAATTTCGGCAAATTGCATACAAAAGCATATTAAAAAAACTAGTACACCATGATCAAGTGGGGTTCATTTCAGGGATGCAAGGTTGGTTCGACATATGGAAATCAATAAACGTAATCCATCATATCAATAGACTTAAAGATAAGAATCACATGATTCTATCAATTGATGCAGAGAAAGCATTTGACAAAATACAGCACCCTTTCATGTTTAAAACACTAGAAAAACTAGGGATAGTAGGAACATACCTCAACATTGTTAAAGCAATATATGCTAAACCTAAGGCCAACATCATCCTAAATGGAGAAAAATTGGAAGCATTCCCTCTAAAAACTGAAACAAGACAGGGATGCCCTCTCTCACCACTCTTATTCAATATAGTCCTTGAAACTCTAGCCAGAGCAATCAGACAGATGAAAGAAATTAAAGGGACATGAACAGGAAAGGAAGAACTCAAACTATCATTGTTTGCAGACAACATGATTCTATTCTTAGAGGATCCAAAAAATTCCACCAGAAAAATTCTAGAACTGATAAATGAATTCAGCAAAGTTGCAGGATATAAAATCAATATACATAAATCAAATGCATTTCTATACATCAGCAACGAATCCTCTGGAAGAGAAATTAGGAAAACTAGTCCATTCACAATAGCCTCCAAAAACATAAAATACTTGGGAATCAATCTAACAAGAGTGGTGAAAGACCTCTACAAAGAAAACTACAAGACACTAAGGAAAGAAATTGAAGAAGATCTTAGAAGATGGAAATACCTCCCATGCTCTTGGATAGACAGAATCAATATTATTAAAATGGCCATACTACCCAAAGTGCTATACAGATTCAATGCAATCCCAATTAAAATCCCAAAGGCCTTTCTTATAGAAATAGAAAAGGCAATCATGAAATTCACTTGGAAAAATAAGAGACCCAGAATAGCCAAAGCAACCTTGAGCAAGAAGAGTGAAGCAGGAGGCATCACAATACCAGACCTTAAACTTTACTACAAAGCTATAGTAACAAAAACGGCATGGTATTGGCACCAAAATAGACATGTAGACCAATGGTACAGAATAGAAGACACAGAGAGTAATGCACATAAATACAGCTATCTCATACTAGACAAAGGTGCCAAAAACATACATTGGATAAAAGATAGCCTCTTCAACAAATGGTGCTGGAAAAACTGGAAATCCATATGCAGCAAAACGAAACTAAACCCCTATCTCTCACCATGCACAAAATTCAACTCAAAGTGGATCAAAGACTTAGGAATTAGACCAGAGACCCTGCGTCTAATTGAGGAGAAAGTATACCCAAATCTTCATCAGGTTGGATTAGGCCCCAACTTCCTTAACAAGACTCCAAAAGCACAAGAAATAAAAGCAAGAATCAATAAATGGACTGAATTTAAAGTAAATAGTTTCTTCTCAGTAAAAGAAACTATCAATGAGGTGAACAGAGAGCCTACATTCTGGAAGCAAATTTTTGCCACACGCACATCAGATAGAGCACTGATCTCCAGGATATATAAAGAGCTCAAAAAACGTAACACCCAAAAACAAACTACCCGATCACTAAATGGGCTATGGAGCTGAATAGAAACCTCTCAGAAGAAGTTATACAATCAATAAACAACTATATGAAGAAATGTTCAACATCTCTGGCCATTAGAGAAATGCAAATTAAAACTACTCTCAGATTTTACCTCACCCCAGTCAGAATGGCAGTTATCCAAAATACAAGCAACAATAAGTACTGGTGAGGATGTGGTGAAAAAGGTACACTCACATATTGCTGGGGGAACTGCAAACTGGTGCAACCAATCTGGACAGCAGTATGGAGGTTCCTTTAAAAAGTTGGAATGGAACCACCATTTGATCCAGCTATTCCACTCCTCGGCCTATACTTTAAAGATTTAAAAAAAGCATACCGCAGTGATGCAGCCACTTCAATGTTTATAGCAGCACAATTCACAACTGCAAAACTGTGGAAGCAACCCAGATGCCCTTCAATAGATGAATGGATAAAGAAACTGTGGTACATATACACAATGGAATATTATTCAGCAAAAAAAAGAGAATAAAATTATGGCATTTGCAGGCAAATGGATGCAATTGGAGAACATTATGCTAAGTGAAGTAAGCCAATCCCAAAAATCCAAATGCCGAATGTTCTCTCTGATTAGTGAATACTGATACATAATGGGAGTGGGAATGGGGACCATAGGAGAAATGAGGGTCTCTGAAATGGGCAGGGGGGAGGTGGGGGGCGGGACAGCGGAATGGGTGTAGTAAACATGGTTGAATGAGATGGTTATCACTACCCTAGGTGTATGCATGAAGACACAAATGATGTGACTCTATGTGTTTTGCAACCAGAGAAATGGAAAAATAGAGCTCTATATATGTAATATGACTTGACTTGAAATGCATTTAAATAAATAAATCAATTAATTTAAAAAATCCCAATGACATTCTTCATAGAACTTGAAAAAAACAATCACAAAATTAATTTGGAAAAATAAGAGACCCAGAATTGACAAAGCAATCCTTAGCAAGAGGATTGAAGCAGGAGGCATCACAATACCAGACCATAAACTATACTACTGATCTATAGTAACAAAAGGAACATGGTACTGGCATCAAAATAGATACATAAACTAATGGTACAGAATAGAAGACACAAAAACAGTTATCTTATACTAGACAAAGGCACTGAAAACATACATTGGAGAAAAGATAGCCTCTTCAACAAAATGTGCTTGGAAAACTGGAAATCCATATGTAGCAAAATGAAATTAAACCCTTATATCTCACTGTGTACAAAAATCAACTAAACATGGATCAAAGAATTATGCACTAGAACAGAGACCTTACACCTAATAGAAGAAAAATTAGGCCCAAATCTTCATCATGTTGGCTTATGTCCTGACTTCCTTAACTGTATTCCTAAAGCACAAGAAGTAAAATTAAAAAATCAATGAATGGAATGAATTCAAACCAAAAAGCTTCTTCTCACCAAAGGAAACAGCCAACAGCATAAGGGTGGAGCATATAGAATGGGAGAAAATCTTTACCACACATATCTCAAATAGAGCACTAATCTCCAGGATATATAAAGAACTCAAAAAACAAACAAACAAAAAAACTTGACACTATAACAACAACTAACCCAATCAATAATTGAGCTAAGGAACTGATCACTTCTCAGAAGAAGATCCAAAATCAATCAATAAATATAGGAAAATATTTTCAACATCTCTAGCAATTAGAGAAATGCAAATCCAAACTAAGATTTCATCTCAATTTAGTCAGAATGGCAATTATCAAGAACACATGTAATAATAAGTGTTGTTAATGAAGTGGGGGAAAAAGGTACGCTCATACATTGCTTTGGGGACTGCAAATTGGTACACCCACTCTGGAAAGCAGTATGGAGTTTCCTCAGAAAACGTGGAATTAAATTTCAATTTGACACAGCTATCCCTCTCCTCATTTTATACCAAAAGGACACAAAATCAGCATACTACAGTGATGCAGCCACATCAATGTTTATAGCAGATCAATTCACAATAGCTATAATATGAAAGCAACCTAGATGTCCTTCAACATATGAATGTATAAATAAATTGTGTTATGTATGTATGTGTCTGTGTATATGTATGTGTGTATATATATATATATATATACACACACACACACACACACACACACAACGGCATATTACTCAGCCTTAAAGAAGATTGAAATTACGGCATTTGCAGGTAATTGGAAGGAGCTGAAGAATACCATGCTAAGTGAAACAGGGCAATCCCCCAAACCAAAGGCCAGGTGTTTTCTCTGATAAGTGGATGCTGATCCACAAGGCGAGGGGATTGGAAAAATAGAGGGACTTTGGATTGGGCAGAAGGGAGTTGGGGGAGGGAAAGTGGTGTGGGGTTGGGACGGATGATGGAATCAGATAGCATCACCCTACATACATGTATGACTACACTACCAGTGTGACTCTGCACCATGTCCTTCCAGAGGAATGAGAAGTTGTGCTCCATTTGTGTAAAATATGTCAAAATGCATTCTACTGTTATGTATAAATAATTACAAAAAATAAAAAAAATTTCCTGGGGCTTGTTGATATAGGTCAGTTGATATAGTGCATTCCTCGCATGCACAAGGCCCTGGGTTCAAGCCCCAGCACCACACGCACACACACAAATTCCTTCACACAGCATAGAAGAACATTTGCTGTCTCTTTCACACCCTTCCATTCCCATTTTGTACGTTGTTTCTTTAGTGCACAGTAGTGTCTGTAGTTTACTAAACATGAATATTTTCCTTCTTTCTACTTTTACAAATGCTCTTTTTTCTTATAAAATCTTCTTTACCTTGGCTTGCCTTTAATAATACTATGAATACTTCATGTTCAGCTGAAATAATGTCTCTTAACAGAAGAATGTTATTCTTTGCCCACAGCACATTACAAGGCTGTTGTGAAGATTAACCAAGGTAGTACATATGAAAGAACTGTAGAGACTATGAAGCTGTATTTAAACACAAGATATTATGTAATGGCAATCCATTTAATAATTACCAAGCTAAAGCTTATTTTGTCAAATTTTCATTTCATTAAGCCAAGCATATATGTTCTATTGTTATAAAAATAAACTCATATTTTGATTAGATTTCAAATTCCTAATTCTGATATAAAACACTTTATAACATTTACACTAATCTTTTTACAACTTGGATAAATTGTATAATGAAGGTTGAATTTTTATAATGTGAAGAAATCATAAAGTATTTAGCAGTATTCATTACCTAATTGATATTCAGTTACTCTTATTCTATTATTCTTGTTTTCTGTTCATTGGGGATACAAGTATAGAACTATAATAACATAACTTTGTTTTATGTCCTTTATTTTATAATCCTGTTATTTGATCCTCAAACAGAAATCAGTATCTTCACTTTATAGTTCCTTAGAAAGTTCATATTACAATGCTTTGTAGAAGTCACGTGCACATAATGTGGTAGAACTAGGTGCAACTCAGTATCTAATTCTAGTTTTGAGTATTTTTTAATGATGACAGAATGTTCCTCTAGTTTCCATTTTTTTCCCAAGTTTTTCCTTGGGGTAACAAGAACTTGTTCTTAGTAGACTATAAATTTAGGAAGAATGTGAAGTACAGTAATACTCCTTGAGAAGAAAACTAAAATATTTGTCTCACTTTGTTTTTATTCATTAGTAGACCAGAGTACATTAAAGACAAAGAGAAAAGGATATTGAACATGCTACTAAAAATTGGTAGTATAATCCCTTGAAAAATTTTGCATTAAAACTGCAAATTTCATACTTATTATGTTATGTTTAATATTTATAAATATTGCCACCAAACTCAGAGGCATCAAGGAATCTACTTTTATTCAAGTTGCTTAAAATATTAAAAGGTCAATAAATATATTAATAAATTCCCTGTGGCAATATTTCTGTGTTGGGACATTGATATCTGGCAACACAAATATAATTTAATCTCTCATTTCAGTATGATTTGTTATATTTTGGATTTAAGGAAGCAAAACTAAAATAAAATCAACAAAAAATCATTTATAATGAAAAAAAGTATTTTACTCCTTGTGGATTCTTGCTGCCCTTGTCAGTTATTGCTTAAATGTATATGCATGTGTGAAAACTGAAACTAATGTAAATAATTCAGCTAGCTTATTTTAATAAAGTGGTACTAAAATACTAATTTATAAGTTGCAGAAAGTAAAATGAAATAAAACAAAAGAGCTATTTATTCCTGAATTTTCTGCACTGTGAAATGAAGACTAAAGTTAATCTCTCAATCAAGAAATTTCAATACTTATTATATCCTCCAAATAACTGAAGAAACATGAGTAGCCTGTTTCTTTCAAACTGAAATAACCAAAGACATGGAAAGGAGGATCCCATATAGTTGGGGCTACAGGCCATTCCATACTTCATCATGGAAGCATTTTCATTTTTCCTAATTTACATACTAAGATTCTTTGTAAAATTTCATTTCACAAAAAGTAGTCTACTCTCTCCTGCAACTTAAACCATTGAATGACTGTCCTAGAGGGAAGGATTCATGTTTTATTCAAATTTTATAACTAGGTATTCCAGCCAAGAAACTATCCAAAATAGATAGATAAGAGATGTCTATTTCTTTTGACTTATCTCTAGTGGACTTGGAAGGAGATCCATGCAGGAGGCTACAGTTATGAAAGTAGTGGTGAAGTATTGAGAGTAGGATTCAATACAAGTCTCTATTCCTTTTCTAATGGAGTATAGGTCAGTCAGATACCATCTAGTGAACATTGTGAACAAGTGCTAAGGCATGAGGTTACGAATGAACACTTGTTATTTATTTAACAGGTCACTAAGTAACTGGGACCCGTTCTCAAATTGAATGCAACCATTCTTTTTTTATTTGTATCCTCTTTACTTGCTCTTGAAACTTGCCAATTTGTTATACTCAATTTTGAACTGCTGACTTTTACACAGTCTATTCCTTTGTTTTTAATTGCATTCTCATTCCTTTCATCTGATCTGTTTTTGAGGAGGTTGCTTTTGTTGGACTTCCTACTCTTGGCCATAAGATGGTAGTATTGCTTAATATATTGCAATGTAGTTCCTCCATTGTTGCATTGCCTTCTAGAGTTAAATTCAAAAAGAAAAAAATTTCTGCAACTGATTATTTTTCAAGTTATTTTTCAGCCCTATTCTTGGTAAATCAGGAAAGTCCAGCGTGCAGAATCCATTTAAACTAGGAGAGTTCCTGAAAACACTCACAATTCTGAATAAAATTGCAAGTCAGGCCTGAAGTTTTCCTCCCCTTCATACTGCTCCCTACTGTACATAATTAAATATGTGTATTTTAGGGCCCAGGATTCTTGGATAATATATAAAATCATATAGTCACTCATTGTATGTTCTTATCGTGATCAATGATTCAAAGTAAGTTAATCTCTAGTTTAAAGACTGTTATTAGAGTAGCTAGTTCAACTTTTCACATTTACATTAAAAACAATGAAATCACTTAATGAATATATTAACTTCTTACATTTTCAGGAGAGGCATGTGATACCATAGAGAATTTGAACAATAAGTTGTTTTATGGGGAACAACACTTTTCTTTGTTGTAACACTAATATTATAAAAACAATGCATTCTCATGGTAAAAATAAAACAATGTATAAATGAAAAAATATAAATCTTCTCAAGTCCCATAATTCAGTAGCTATTGATAATGTGGTATATATCCTGAACAATAAAACTGTATCATTTATATAACATTGAACACATAATGAAGAAAAAATACAAAAATACATATCCTTACTTTATTAAACATGCACGTCCACATCCTGGCACACCTACTCTCTTTGAAAGTATCTTTTTTATTTGGAATCTTCAGTATTTGACTCTGTTGTCTCTAAATGAAATCAGTTACCCTAGAATCTCAAAATTTTTTTTCCTTTCACTTGACTACGTCCTTGGTCATGTTAGTCATAGCAATTCATGAAAGGGGGAGTTGATACTGAGAAGAATCACTTGTTTTGTGGGTCCCTGTGGGAAGCACAGGAGAAAGTAGAATTCGAAACACTGAAAGGAAGTGTGCACATCTGCTCAATTAACAAAAGTAATCATGAAATTCATCACCCATTATCTAGAAATGACTTTGCCCTACTCTTCTTAACTACTCATGAACATTTAAGTAAATAAACAAAAATATGTGTATCACAGCTACAATTATTTACAGACATCCAGATTTTTATTCACCAAATGGCCTGAGCAAGGATACAATTTCTTGCTTAGTGTAGGCAAATGGTAAGTATCAATTCTCAACAACCCCATAGCTATAGACAGGCTATTATATTTCCCTCTTGCCACTGTGTATTTCAGAGGGACATTGGAATTTTTCTCATACAATGAATGTTGTGGCTGGGTTTGTGTTTTATAATGATTGTTTTGGCAGCACTATGGTGTATGAATTGGAAGGGAAAGTGTTGCAATAATCTGCAAATGGACTCTAGAAGGTGTTGTAATAGTCTATGTAGTATAAGCTAAATGCCTGTACTAGGCATTTAGTAAAGGTAAAAATAGAGAGGATCAAATGCATATCTGAGACATCAGAATGTTAAGATCAACAAAGGAAAGGTATTATCATCTGTACTGCTGTTGAAGCAAAATTCTGGACATCATTGTTGTCTTTTCCTTGTCCTTAATCACATTTCATCAATGATTAAATTTTTCAATTTCTTCTAAATAATCTTTAATTCACTAATTTCTAATATCATTGCACGGTTTGTGGATGACTTTTGAGACATGCTAAATAAACACAATTGAACAGTATGCACTAATTAGTTATCATTTTACCCTACCATAAATAAGAATCAGTCTGCTATTAAGCTGTAATTATGATGTGATTTCTCAGAAAATGAAATGAAGTATCTACATCCACTATTTATGGCTATAAACTTCAAACTCACAAAGATTAGTTTTGCTTGTCTTCATTGTATCCTCAGTAAGTTGAAATTCATGAATAGTTTATGAACTAATGAATGTATCTCAGTCTATTCCAGACTATCATAACAAAAATACCATAGACTAGGTAATTTAAAACAACAATTAATTTCTGGCAGTTCTGAAGGTTGGGAAGTCCTAAATTGAGGTGCTAGTGTTTCTTTGTCTAGTTATGGTGTGCACTATGCTTCAAAGATAGCTTTGTTCTCTTAGCAGAAAGAGAAAACACTGTGTCTTCATATGGCAAAAAGGATGAAAGGGCCAGGTAACTCACTTAAGCCTCTTACTTAGGACGTTAAGCCCAATCACAAAGGTGGAGCCCTCACAACTTAATAATCTGCTCAAAATCTCCAACTCATTTTTTAAAAATTTTTAGTTGTAGATGGACACAATATCTTTACTTGCTTCTTATTATGTGGTGCTGAGGATCGAACCCAGTGCCTCACGCATACGAGGTGAGCGCTCTGCCACTGAGCCACCACCCCAGCCCTCCAACTCATTTTTAATTTTTTAATTTATTCTTCTAAGTTATACATGACAGCAGAATGCATTTTGACATATCATACATATATGGAATATAACTTCTCATTCTTCTGGTTGTACATGATGTGCAGTTACACTGGTTGTGTATTCATATATGAACACAGGAAAGTTATGTTTGGTTCATTCTACTGCCTTTCCCATTCCCATCTCCCCTTCAATCCCTTCACTTCCTCCTGTCCATTCTGAGAACCTCCTCTCTTTCCTTCCCTCCTTGACTGCCTATTGTGAGTCAGTATCCACATACCAGAGAGAATATTCAGCCTTTGCCTTTTGGGGATTGGCTTATTTCACTTAGCATGATTGTTTCCAGTCCTATTCATTTACTGGCAAAAGCCATAATTTCATTCTTATTTATGGTGTGATAATATTCCATTATGTATATATACCACATTTTATTTATCCATTCATCTGTTGAAGGGCACTTAAGTTGGCTTCATAGTTTAGATATTGTTAATTTATCTGCTATAAATATTTCTGTGGCCACATTTCTATAGTATGCTGATTTTAAGACTTTTGGGTATATGCTGAGGGATAGGATAACTGGGTCAAATGTTGGTTCCATTCCAAGTTTTCTGAGGAATCTCCAGACTGCTTTCCAGAGTGGATGCACCAATTTGTAGTCCCACCAGCAGTGTATGAGTGTACCTTTCCCCCCACATCCTCATCAACATTTAATGTTACTTGTATTCTTGAAAATTGCCATTCTGACTGGAGTGAGATGAAATCCCAGTGTAGTTTTAATTTGCATTTCTCTAATTGCTAGTGATGTTGAACAATTTTTCATATATTTGCTGATTGATCATATTTCTTCTCCTGTGAAATATCTGTTCAGTTTCTTTGCCCATTTATTTATTGGGTTATTTGTATTTTTGGTGTTAAATTTTTTGAGTTCTTTATATAGCCTGGAAATTAATGTTCTATCTGAGGTGCAGGGGGTAAAGATTTTATCCCATTCTGTAGGCTCTCTCTTCATGTTCTTGACTGTTTCCTTGGCTGTGAAGAAGCTTTTTAGTTTGATACTATCCCATTTATTGATTCTTGGTTTTACTTCTTTGCTTTTGGAATCTTGTTGAGGAATTTAGTTCCTAAGTTGACATCATGGAGATTTGGACCTACTTTTTCTTCTTTTAGGTGCAGGGTCTCTAGTCTAAAGGCCTAGGTCCTTGATCTGCTTTGGTATGGGCTTTGTGCAGGCTGAGAAATAGAAGTCTAATTTTATTTTTTTACATATGAATGTCAAGTTTTCGCTGCACCATTTATCCAACTTGAAGAATATCATAGCAATGGAATTCACTTTTTTTTTAAATTTTTTATTTATTTTTCTCAAAAGTTGCATTTTAATACATGTTATCAAACATAACAGAAAAAAAACAAATTTTCAGAAGCTGTACACACTATTCACTGAAAATATTTGTTGAGGCAAATAGAAAAAAAAATTATTACAATCATAATTTTTCTAACTTTGCACAAAATTATAAGCAGATTACATTCTTCATATTAAACAT
>PVHX01024086.1:0-24700 GCA_004024805.1 Geosciurus inauris
GGACACAGGACAGGAAGGAGACAGAAGAGGAGGAGGAGGAACCAAGGGGAAGGGGGGACACAGGACAGAAAGGAGACAGAAGAGAAGGAACAGGAAGAGGAGGAGGAGGAACCAAGGGGAAGGGTGTCACAGGAGGAAGCAGACAGTAAGACTGGCTTCCACCCATGGCGTGGTGGAGGGAGCAGCCCTTCTCTCTTGGCCCCGGTGGCTCTGGTCCTTCAAGACTTCAGCTGACCGCAGCCCTAGTGGTGTTCTCCTCCACTCCTGAGGAACTCTCCCAGAGGAGCCTCCAGGCCACACCGGAGGGTCTCGTGGTTTCCCCTGCTGCTGCACACCACAGCTGCTGGGAAGGGGAGGCAAGGACACCTGAGACTCCATCCACCTTCTAGTGCAAAGCTGAGAGTCTCCCAGAGCAGGGGCAGAGCCAGCACACTCTCTCTGTCCTGTGTCCCAGGAGGACCTGCACTCCACCTGCACCTGAGACAGAGCCAGGACTGGGTGGCACTTCTATAAATGTGTGCAAAGGTTTCACTTTCTTTTAAAACTTATAAAAGAAAAGAAAAAGAACTCCTGGCAAGAAGGAAAGCTCATTGTGTCCACCTCTGCAATGGGGTCATCTGGCACCCACTTGTAATTGTCATGCACCATGTGAAGAGGCATGGCTTGACCTGAGCAGCTGCTGTCCCTAGGATGCCTGGGGCTGCCTGGCACAGCTGCTCCAGGTAACTGCTTAGTGCTTCCCGGAGGCTCTCTTGAGCTGGTGACCACCGGCAACTGGCTTCCAACCATGGGAAGAACAGCTTGTCTTGCATCAGCCCAACCCCTTCTCAGCCTGGGAGCAGTCCTTCTCCTGAAAGGGCCTCTGGGCTTGCAGTAATTTGCAGCGGGGCTCTGTCCTGAGCTCTGCAGGATTTGCCCAGAGACTGCAGGGGGCTGGGCCAGTTGGCAGGCAGGCAGGCTGCTGCCTGTCGCTCCAGCCCCTTGCTGCCAGCAGCTCTCACTTGTAGCCCTGCGCTGGGCCCGTGGCAACAAGGCTGACACAAGCCCACACCCGCTTCCCTCCCTCTCTCACCTGGCTTCCCTCGACCCTGCACCCCTCGTCCTGGCCTGAAGCCCCAAATTCCTGCCGTGCTGGAGGCAGGATGTACAGGGCTCAGGAATTCACTTTCTCACCTGCCTGTCACAGCCTGAGCCCACGGGCCCTTGGGGCAGCACAAGTCCTGTCTGCTCACCAGGCAGACACAGCAGGCAGTGACTCGGGGAGGGAAGTCCCGGGGCTACAGACCAGTGATTTCCAAAGCCAGGCATCCAGAGAACCAAGCATCCAGTGAAGGAAAACTGACTTACCACAGCATACCAGGCTTCAGAAGATGCCTGCACAGGCGCTGGGTATAGGCATGGCGCAGCCATCGCGGTTGGCTGGTTGGTCTCCCTGCAGAGCCCTCCTCTCCAGGTGCATGCACCCCAAGTGGCTCTGCAGCTGCCAACAGGGCTTGAGGAACACGTCACCCCACAAGAATGTCATCTGCTGGGAAGGGCTCAAGATTACAGGAGCCATCTAGCCGAGCAAAAGGGCAACCCCCAAAATCAACACGCTCAGAGGCGACCACAGCTAAAGACAGGGACGTTACCTTGCACACTCCTAAAGTGTGTGCTCACACCATGTTGGCCTGGCATGGAGCAGGCCTGGGTGGCACTTCATGGGTCCTGTTGAATCTCCCTGCCAGCCCCAGCTTTCTGCCACCATTGGAGGCTGGTGAGGACAGTACCCTGGCTGGCCTCCCTGGGGAGGTGCAGCTGCTGGCTGGTGCCCACTCCACAGCTAACCTGCGGCCTGGAGGGCTCTCCTCTGCCTCCACTTCCCATGAGGACTTCACCAACGTCCAGCAGGGCTCACATGCAGCTTTGGGACTCTTTGAACATGTGGACTTTGTAAACATTTATTTTATTTTTTAAATCTAGGTTTTTGCCACATTTTTACAAACAGAAGCATCTAGATCACATTTATCCCAAACAGCCACTTTTCATCAGGAAGTGAAGTCCTCGTCACCCCACCTGAAGCCACAGCACAAGTTCAGCACCAGTGGCCTTCCCTAGGAACACAGGCCTTGGGGCCAGACACGCCTGTTCAAAGTGCCACGTGGCTCAAGGCTGAGCCTCTGTGGCCCCAGGCCCTCTCTGCACCAGCCTTGGTGGATTACCCAGATACTCTGCGATTCCACCAGCTGCTAACTGGGGGCTGCAGGTGAGGGGCCCTCATCAGCAAATGCCCAGTGCCGGGGGGCAACCCCAAAAACTCAAACCTCATGTGCTTCTGAACCCTTCTTTCTAAATCCCCAACAAGCTTGTACTTGCTGGGTGGGATCTTCCTGCCACGCCATCCCTGTTCCTGGCACCAAGCCCCTTATGCAGCATCATCATGACCTGCAAGAGCGGAGCGTTTGCAGATGCGGGGCCACCTCGTGCTCTCTGTTGACAGGCCCAGCGAGGGTCTGGAGGAAGAGCTCAGGAGGCAGAGGCAGAAGGATGGGTGGTTCAAGGCCAGCCTGGGCAACTTGCTTAACTAAAAAGTAAATAAAAATAAAATAGAATAACCAAAGGCTGAATGTTCTCTCTGATATGCGGATGCTAACACACACTCAGCAGTGGCGAGGGAAGAATAGAAGTTCATTGGATTAGAGAAGGGGAATGAAGGGAAGGGACGGGGTGGGAGAGGGAAGATGGGGCAATGGATGGGACAGCACTTTCCTATGTGCCTATATGAACACGCCCGGTGAAACTCCACCTCAGGTACACCCGCAAGGACAGGATCCTCATTGGAATAAGTCACACTCCGTGTCTTATAACATGTCAGGATACACTCTGCTGTCGTGTATAGCTAAAAAGAACAAATACAAATTTTAAAAATAAAAAGGGCTGGAATATAGCTCAAGGGTAAAACACCCCTGTGTTCAATTCCATGCTTGGGGCAGGGTGGGAAGGAATAATGTGAAGCCTTCTTGAGGGTCTAATTGCCACCCCGAGACACTAGTGGGGCTCGAGGCTTTGGACCTGTGAGCCAAGCTGCTTTGGGAAGCTTCCTGTGTGGCCCTTACACCGCCTTCCTCCAAGCCAGGCTCTGTGTGGCCTGCATTTCTTGCCTCCTCCCAACAAGCTGCATCCCAGGGAAGTCCGATGCAGTGACCAGGAGCCAGGCCCAGCCCTGCAGGGCTGCCCAGGACCTTTGCCAAGAGTCCCAGAAGTCCTCTCAGATATGGGGGTTTACCTTGGCCAGGGAGGAGGCTGCGGTCCCAGAGAGGGCCCCCGTAGCCCTCAGGTCCAGGCTGCCTGCCACTCAGGCCACGGGTCAGGAGGGGCGTGTTCCTCAGCTGCCACAAGCCTCACTCTACCTGAGGCTCTCACTTCGGGTGACCCCCGTCAGCATGAGGGAAGGACAGTTTAGTTTAGCATGGCATTTTCCAGCAAATTCTGTTCAGGAGTCAAATACCACATCAGATTGAGACCTACCTATGTGAGCCAGGTCCTTCCATCCTGCTTGTTCTAGAACCTTCTGGAACCCAAGGGCTATAGAGTGAGCAGCAAACTACCCTGCTAAGAAGATGGCCCAAACCATCCCAAGGCCATGTGGTGTGCCAGGAAGGGCCTCACAGGCGCTGCCCAAGGCACCTTCCCCAGATAGCCTCACCAGTCACCCAGGGACAGCGCACCTGAGTGGCCTCAAGGAGGACAAGTACAGGAGCATAGGGTGCAAAGCGGTCCTGTGACGCAGGTGGTGACATCTGATGGAGGTCTCCGTCCCAGGTGGTGAAGGCCAAGACCTGAGCTCTGCAGCTGGTGGTCACCCAGCAGCAAGGACAGTGACCTTGGCTGCACCAGCCCCTGCTTGGTGCAGGCCGGCTGGGAGTACACATGCTGCAGCCTGATGCTGGGTGCCAAGATCCATAGCTCGACTCCTGATGGAGCCCTGCACCTGCCGTTCAGGCCCCTGAGCGCGAGGCAGCAGGACCCGCAGCTCTGCACAGATAACGCCCTTCGGGGGCAGCTCCCTGGACCCAGCTTCCTCAGAGATGGGCTCCCTGCAGGATGTGTGAGGCCAGGGAGGGTCCTGTCCCTCTGCAAATCCCAGGGAGAGCAGACCTGCCCCAGCAGGAAGGGCGGTGTGTCTGGAGTAGGGTGCCGTGCGTGCCCGGCCTGGTGTGCACTGCTGCACGCGGGCCGTGCTCCCACCTGCGGCTGAGCATTTCCAGGAGCAGAGATGATGCTCAGCCAGGCCAACAAGCCTGGCCTTGCCAGGGGGGAGAGCAGGCCTGGGATCTTGGAGCGTTTGCCGACCTGGATCACAACGAAGGCCTGTGCTGGGGTGCAGGGCGATGGTGGGCGCCCATCACCTTCACCTGCGCTGCAGGTCCTCCTGCCACCCTGGACTCTGATGCAGGGAGGGGCCAGCCATCGTCCTGAAACCACTTCTGCCCCATCTGGACTCCTAGTCCCACCTACTATAGTACCAGAGATGCCACCAACTGAGCCAGAGGGAGCAGCCTGATGGCACCTTGCTGTACCCAACTGAAATGTCTCCCGGGAGGCTGGAGACACACTGAAAAGGTTTGATTTGTATTGGCAGGAAATTCCCTGAGGCACTCCAGTCACCTTCCACAATTCCCTGCTCCCTGCAGCCCCCAGGCCCTCATGTGGCCTGTGGGACACATCCCCGCAGGAGACTCTTCCATGCCCCTGAGAAATGGAGGACAATAACTCACAGTGTCTTCTATGAGTCACTTGCTCTGGAAGCAGCTTACGTTCCAGCTGGATGGGGAGCACCTGAACTCACCGTGGAGGTGCAAACGTGAAGGCCCAGGCCAGGTGCCTGTGACCTTCTAAGGGAAGCATCCTGCCCCCAGACCTGGGAGACTTGGGCCGTGCAGCTGCCAGGCTGTTGCTAGTGCAGAATCACCTGCCCGTTGACAGAGCAGCCCAGGCCCCCTGAACAGAAGGGCCAGGCGAGCAGAGGACAGCCACCCCACAGCCCTCTGTACGTTCACGACCGTGAGCCCAGTTCTCTCCCAGTAGGTGTGCAGGGCAGCAGCAAGCACCAGAGTTCTCTGCAGACACCCATGCAGAAGTCACACTGAGGGTGCCGCTTGGTGGCTGCCTGAGAGGGAGTCAGAAACAAGTGCTGCAGCCACCCCGCCGCTGGCTGGCCTCCACTCCAGAGACGCAGAGGCTCCCCACCCAGGCAGGCCGGGCAGAGACAGGGCTGGGACGCCCGTGCGGGCATGGGTGGGCTTTTGCTGCTCTCGCCCATGCCCTGTCCATCGTCAGCCCCACAGAGGGCTCCTTTAAGTCCTGACCCAGGCTACACACTGGCGGCCCCTTGAGAGGCTCCTGTACTGCCGCCTCCGGAGCTTCCTCAGTCCAGAACAAGTGGGTGCTAATGGTCCAGACAGGTGTGAGTCCAGATTCTCACCAGCACCCCTGCCCCTTTCCAAGCGCCACTGTGGTCTCCGCGTCATTTCCCAGTCCAGCAACACGACTGTGCAAGGGAACATGGGGCCTCAGAGAGCCAGCAGGAAGATGAGCAGGTGGTGACCATGGCTGCCAAGCCGCCCATGCTACAGAGAAGGTGGTGAGGCCCTGCCCAGTGGGCCAGGGGCCTGCCTGCGCCCTTCCTCCAGGCCTCACTCCTCCGCATGTGCAAGGGACCTGGGGCCGGCAGGCACCCTACAGCAGTGGGAAGACTGAGCCACGGCTCTCTTTGTGAGGCCTGCAGATGCAAAGCACCAGTAACGTGCCTGAGCCTGGGCTCAGAGAAGGAGAGGACTGGAGCCCTCCCCAGCACCGGGCAGTGTCAGCACAAAGCCCTCATTCACTAGCAACTGTGCACTCTCTGTGGCTTTCCTCTGGCCCAAGGGAACCCTTGCCCTCCCCTCCCCGTGTCATGCGGAAGCAGCAGCTGCACCAAACACCTTGTGCTGCGGTGGTCCGCTGCAGAGGGGGATGCAGACCCAGACGGGCTGACCTAGGAAGTGGACGCCCAGGTCTCCAGGACACAAGAGTGCAACCTGCTCCGAGCACATGCAGGATGCCAAGGCTACCAGAAGTCACCAAGCTCCTTGGGAGCCCAGTGCCCAGTAGATTTCCATAGCCCAGCGAGGCCCGCAGGTGCTTTTAAGTCCCAGAGCCAGGACATGAAGAAGTGCCTCTATCTCAGCACCAGGCTTGCTTGGCTGGCGCAGGGAGCTCGGCTGGCAGTGCCGTCCTCTGCTCTAGCTCAGGGCACAGCTGCTGTCTGGCGCTGGCGGCACTCCCTGCGCCTGCCGCTCTGCTGGGCTGTCGGCCAGCTCGGTGGGCTCCCTGACGCCTTTGGCAGGCTCGCTTCCTGCCTGCAGTGCCCCACCGTTCTGCGGGTTCTGTGGTTCCAGGCATGCCACGGCCGAGCCAGTGCCCTCAGCGCTGCCCAGGAGCAGAGACCCGGAACCTGCTGTGGCATCAGCCGGATCCTCCACCAAATGTTACTCGTAGGGCAGACGCTGTTTCTTTCAAAGCTTTACTAGAAGGTTTGACAAACTCGGGCAGGAGATGTTAAGATCTGTGAAAGATCTGACGTGACAGGATCTTGTGGGAGTGAACTTCATTAACACAGGCAACCAGTGATGGAGCGTCCAAGAACCAGGTGCAGCGAGAAGGCAGACGGGGGGGAAGGCAGAAGTCCCCATCAGAACACACCCTGGGCTGTGGCTCCCCTCTCGTCTGCCTACTGTTTATCCAGACACTGCCACTTAGACGGACGCAGAGTGCAACCCAGGCATGCTTCTGTTAAAGGAGACCATCTCAGCCCGAGACCAGCAGACTGGAAGCAGAGACTTCCTTGCTGGTTACTGATCAGGGGAGGGGGCTTGACTGGATCATCAAGGCCAAAGCATAGGCCTCAGCCTGGAGGAACAGAGCTGAGGCACGCACATCTGTTGTAGGAAAAGTAAAGGCAGGCTTTGTGGAGAACCCAGGGCCCCAGCCTGCGCAGGACTCCCAAGTGCTGGTCAGTCTCCCTCAGGACAGCAGGGCTGGTGGGAACTGGTCCTGGACACGTGGACCCTGCAGTGCAGGGCTGGAGGCGCACATGGGCTCCGCAGCAGGGTGTGGAGGGGTGAGGAAGCCCACGAGAACACGTTAGTGGATGCAGGCAAGACGCAGTTCTGTGCAGGGTCAGCTGAGCGAACTCCAGATGCAAGGAGACCACTCAGAGGTGCCTCACCGGCAGGCAGGTCCTCGAAGCTTAGCAAAGTCGCCACGCCAAGCAGCCAGCCCGGGGCACTCTGTGGGTTTATGTGACTGGCAGCTCACTGGTCTCCGTCTCAGATGTCTAACTTCTGTCTTCCCCCTCTAGGCCAAAAACTTAGTCATCTGAGAGACCCAGACACTTGGACAAGGCAGCAAAAGACACTAACCACTACAAATCACTGCCACCCGGCATCTCGGGCAGTTTTAAAAGTGTCACAAAACAACAAGGCCCAAGGTGAAAAGCACCAGTCCAGGGGGCCTGAGTCTGTGGTGCCAGCTGCGTCCCTAGTCAAGGACTGAAGCGCGATGAAAGCCCTGAGTATGAGGCTCTGCAGGCAGCCCTCATCAGTGTCGGGACCGGCCCTGGTCCCGCGTTACCAACTGCAACTGAGGTGAAGCCTCCAGAACCCAGAGCCTGGCTCTCCAAGGGCCTTGGATCAGAAAGCTGGAACTATGGCACGTGTGATCCTCAGACCCCAGGGAGAATCAGGCAGGGCCAGGGCGTTGGCGGCGGGGCAGGTGCTCCTGAGAAGTGCCCATTGGATTTCCAGTCCTGCAGCACAAGAGCAAATGTCCCCTGGCCTCCTCTTCAGCAAGGGGCACATCCGAAGTGCCAGACCCAGGAGAAGAGCAGAGCTCAGCTGGGTAAAGACCCTGAGACCCTGTCCTCAAACTTGTTTCCCAGGGTCTCCACAGGCACACACTGGGGAAGAGCAGTTCTTCACGCAGCAGGACCCTAAGTGGGCTCTTCATGTGTAGCCCGAAATGTAAATTCGTTGTATCAAGTTCACAGAAAAAAAAGGTGAAGTATCTAAACTTAGTGCTGGCAGAGATAAAGGAAATATGCCCTGTCATACACTGCTGCCGGGACCATCTGCCCAAATTCTGGAGAGCAACACGGCACATGTGCAGGAAGCTGGAGGACTTCTGGTACAGCTTGGTGGAGGAGCACCTGGCTGGCACGTGTGAGTCCCTGGGTTGCATTCCCAGCACTGAGGAAATAAAAAAATAAAACAACGTCAGAAAAGGGCCTAGAAAGTTTAGGGCTGTCTGCTGTTTCAGCCAGTGGATCTGCTTCCCAATTACCTTAAAGAGTTAGCTCTAGTCTGGGCGTAGTGGCACATGCCTGTAATCCCAGTGACTCCAGAGGCTGAGGAAGGAGGATCCCAAGTTCAAGGCCAGCCTGTGCAAATTAAATAGCCCTGTGCAACATAGCAAGAATCTGTCACAAAATAAAAAATTAAAAAAGGCTAGGGATGTGGCTCAGTGATAAAGCACCCTTGGGTTCAATCCCTAGTACTGAGGTGTAAAAAAACATTAACTCTAAGTTCACAGAACAACATTTATATCAGGATACCCATCAAAGCTTTATTCAATAATAATAATAGGATATCGCAGTAGTGATTTATAGGAAGGATGAAGCTGCACAACACGCAGCTGAATGTCTTGCACACCTTACAGGTCTCGTTCTGAGGAGTGTTTGGTGACAGGGAGACTACAGCAGCAAGTCACGTCCACAGCAAGAGTGCGCCCCAACCGCGCCTGGGGCCCCACCACGCCCTGCCCATGAGGCAGGCTGCAGTGCACCCTTGTGGGGCCCAACCTGATTTATACACCCTGTTAGGAAGCTCCCGGACCCCACTGTGAGGACAGTGCTCAGAACACTGACCCAGAAGGAGGAGGACAACCACGGGAATGTTCCAGATGCTGACGTACAATGAGGTGAGGGGTTTAGGACGTTGCTGCTGATGCTGACCCAGGAGGAGGTGCAGGGTGGTGGACGTTCCTGATGCTGACCTAGGAGGTGGTTTACAGCAGCCCTGCCCCTCACGCTCCTCTCAGCATCATACACGTCTCCCCAACCTGTCTGCTGCCCTCGTCAGTAGGAATATTGTCCACCTCCTTCCATATCCCCACCACTATCCAGGGCTTTACTCCTGGGTCACTACCTTTGGAAACAAATTTTTCACCAAATAAAAATATTTTCAAAGAAATCACCCCAGGATTGTCCGTAAAAGTGTGCACCATTTCTAATACTCAGTTAAATATTCAAATGAAAAATCACTGAATCACAGAAGTCCTGCAGTGGGGGAACACCTGCAATCACAGGGGACACACTCCTGCCGCAGCGGCAGACTTCCTACACCCCCATGTGCTGTGGCCTGCAGCTCAGAGGGCACCCCAGGAGCACGGTCCTGGCAGCCCAGAGCCGTGCAGCTCTGGGGAAGTCGTTTTCCCACTAGTCTCTGCCTCTAGATTTCCCAGAGGAGCTGCTATCGCTTTTTGAACTGGAAGAAACAATAAATTTCATTCCTAAGTGTAGAAATCAGGGTGAGGTTTCCTCCCCTTAGGAGTGGGATGTTCTGAGGTCAATGGCTTCAAGCCAGGTGTCTGCCACCTGCTCCATGGGGCCGCCATGTGGTCTGCACTCAGCGCCCTGCCATGCAGGCCATGGGCTTCCTGGGAGTGGTCAGCCTGAACACCACCGAATGAGTGCAGTTGTAGCTGGGAAGTCCTCCACTGGTGCCACCCAGAAGGTCTTGCGCCTTGTGCCCAAAGCCTTTGAATGCAGCACGTCGCACGAGGCTCGTTACTGAGAGAATCCACGCCTGCTCACCTGACCCCACACATAGAGAAACACCTGGTCAGTGCACATGTGTGTGAAGACACTCCCAGACACACATCAGATGCAACACAGGCACATGGCACCCCAGACATCCACACCCCCAGACACAGAGATACCTGGACCCCCACAACCCCAGAGAGGCAGACACACACACACCCACACATACCCACACACCAACACACCCAGACACACCAACCTTACAACACGCCCACACACCCAAACACAGACACCAACACACTCGGACACACCAACACACCCAGACACACCAATACACCCAGGCATGCCAATACACCCAAATACACCAACACACTGAGACACATCCAGACACATGCCAACACCTCCAGACACACCAACACACCCAGACACAGACACACACACCAACATATGAACACAGCCAGACATACCCACATACTAACACATACAGATACACAATCACATCCACATACAGCCACACACACCACCATATCAATACACCCAACACTCTCAGACACATGTGTCTACAAGACCAACTCCCCCCACTCCATGGTCCTCCCCAGAGACAGTGCCCTTTTAATGCAGTAAGAAGGTCCACTTTAGGGAGTTGCCAGGGTGGAGTGTCCATTCCCTGAGGTTGTGAAGAAGGAGGCCGTCTCCTCTGTGACTGCCCTTCCCCTAGGGACCTGAAGTCCACAAGAATTTCCTTCTGATGTCAATGGGAGCTCTCTGGCTGACGCCCTTTGCAAAGACCAGAAGATTAAGGGGGACCTGGGTCACTCATACCAAGGGGACTGAGGACGTCTTGTGAGAACAAGGCACCCGCATGGCAGGCGACTGACAAGGTCAAAGTGAGCATTGCAGGCTCCTGGACTCCACACCTGGTGCTGGCCAGCATCGGCTACTCAAGTGCAAACTGAATTGAAACGCTCAGGGCACATTTTCTTTTAAACTCTGCTACCTGGACTGCAGCTCCCAAAAGCTGATCTGCAGGTCAGGGGCTGAAAGGGAGCAAGCGGCTGGCAGCAGCTCCCAGGAGGAACCGCAGGAGTGGCGGAGGTGGCCCGGGACACAGCCTGAGGCCTGGACGCCTGGCGGGCAGCATGGTGGAAGGGCCAAGTGTTTGCCACACCTCGCCCTGACCTCGCCAGACCTGCTGCCGCCATCTGCTCTCCTGATTCCTCTGCAGCTCCCTCCGACAGAGGCGGGGCGGAGGAAGCCCTCCCAGCTTAGGGCCTGCTCTCGGGTTGGCTGCCCAGCCGGCCAGAAGACATCTGCTCCTCTTTCTCACTTCCCCAGCCTGCTGTGAGGTGCGGTTTCTCCCCAGGATGGTCCTGCCTGCACACTGCCAGTCCCAACATTGTCCGCCCACCTGTTCCCACACTGTGACCCATTGCCACACTACGGGCTTTGCTGGCCACTGTGCTCCGCACACCGTGTGACTGAGTGGTGCCATCAGCCCTTTCCCTGCTCATCGGGACATTCAATTATGCTGGGCTGCAGAGGCAGCCCCAGAGGCCAGTATGGTGGGAGGTGCCTGCTCCCATGAAGCTGGAGCCCAGCTGCAGCAACCAGCAAGCACTGCCAAGAGCAGAGCTGGGTCCAGGGAGGCAGAGTGGGTGCTGGCCGTGCCACACTCCCCTGCCTGGCTTTCCTTCTACTGCAGCCTGAAATGCACCTTAACTTAAAACACACCGTTTTCTCTAGGTTCTGGACCTGGCTGCTCAGCTCTGTAAGAAGGGGTGTGTGGGGGTGCTATCATTATGTCTGGGCTTTGAACACCTGCTAACGGGTGCATTCCAGCTGCTGGTGCCCAAAGTCACTATCTGAGCCCGTCTGTGGCAGTGTCTGCCCCACTCCTGGAGCTGGTCTGAGGGGCATGCATGCTGGGCCCCAGGGGGAGGAGCAGCGGGGGAGGGGCGGGGAGGGGCACCTCCCAGTGGGAGGCCCTGGGAATGGCACCTCACACCTCCTAGGAGCAAATGGCCTCCAGCAAATGGTCAGGTGCAAGGAGGGCCTCAGAGCCTGGGTGGAGTGACTTGGCCCTGGGTGTTGGCAGGTGAGCCCCTGCTGTGGAAGAGGCATCTGCGGGGAAGCTGGGCTGAGGCTGGACAGCATGGTGTGCAGTGGAAGGAGCTGCCCGCGGGGCCACACCACAAGGGCAGCCTCATGCACAGTGAGGCCACAGGCCTGAAGGGCGAGGAGGAAGCGGAGAAGCAGGCCAGCCCAGGATGGAGGGGGCTGCCGTGCCCAGAGGAGGCTCCGCACATCAGCTGCTGCCCTGCCCAGGTCAGCCACCAAGTGCAGGCCCAGCAGGTCGGTCGCAAGGGGACAAACTCGCAGGGCCATCCTGCATCAAGACCACACCACAGGAGCCACGCATGGAGAATCCAGGTGCTCTCTGCAGGTCTCCCTCGGCTCACCACGGTGGGGCTGCGCACGACCTCACCCGAGACTCACTTGAAATTGGGGTGACAACGTAACAGGCAGAGATGACGAGGCCCTGGGGAGAACAGTCATGGAGGACACTGCCTCCTGACCTGTGGCCCTTTGCAGGCGGCAAAGCCAACCACCTAAGCAGCAGCTTCCTGTAACTGGCCCTACCCAACCCCCAGGCAGGGCGTGCTCCCCCAGGGAGGGCATGCTCCCCCAGACAGGGTGCACTCCCTCAGTCAGGGATGTGCTCTCCCAGGCAGGGATGTGCTCCCCTATAGGCAGGGATGTGCTCCCCTAGACAGAGACGTGCTCCCCCAGGCAGGGACATGCTCCCCCAGGCAGGGACATACTCCCCTAGGCAGGGATGTGCTCCTCCAGGCAGGGACATACTCCCCTAGGCAGGGATGTGCTTCCCCAGGCAGGGACATGCTCCCCCAGGCAGGGACATACTCCCCTAGGCAGGGATGTGCTCCTCCAGGCAGGGACATGCTCCCCCAGGCAGGGATGTGCTCTCCCCAGGCAGGGTGTACTCCCTCAGTCAGGGGTGTGCTCCCCTATAGGCAGGGTGTGTTCCTCCTAGCAGGAGCGTGCTCCCCCCCTCAGGAACATCCACATATAGCCCAGTTTGTTCTGTGACATGGGAGAAACCCGGTAGCTCTAGTCCCACTACAGCTACCTCCTATGGGCTCTGCTTCTGGAAGCCAGGGTGGCTGCAGATGCAGGCGACCCCAGAAACACCAGAGGGTTCCAAGCCATTCTCAAACCCTTCTCTGGTGTTGATGGGAGGCAGGCATGTGGCCTTTCCTTAGATGGCTTGGCCAGAGCAGATCCCAGACCAGTGTGTCCCCCAGAGTGCCACAGGGCCCTGCCATGCCTCCTCCACAGGTCAGCCCAAGGCCACCTGGCCTTGACAGAGCTTACTACCTTCGGTCTGGTGAGGAGGCCCTTCCCGAGGAGTTAGTGTGTGTCTGCAGGGTGGCCTTGTGCCTGGGCCTCAACGTGGATGACAATACTTGGGACACGCGGCACCCAGCAGGCATGACATGGGTGAACTTGCAGAGCCCAGACCCAGAGCACAGTTCTCCCCCGGCACAGTGCTGCCTCCTTGGTTGTACACGACGATGGTGCTCCCAGCAGTCTTCTACTCTGGAAGCCTATGTGACACAACCAGTAGGCTTTCAGACACCAGCCAAGGCTGGGACACAATCGTCCCAGCTGGGTCCCCTTGAGGCTGCGAGGCAGCAGAGCGGAGCTGGCCGTGGGCGTGTGCTGAGCACCCTGCACTGTGGTCTTCCAGCCTCACAATGCCGTTCCAGGGAGGGATCCGGGTCCCACTCAGAGAGGGAAGTGCAGCCAAGTCCACACCCACAAAGACGGAGAAGATAGAGCTCAGCCCTCTGCCCTCAGTCGTCCTGCCCAGAGCTGAGTCCCAGCCCAGCAGGACCCTGGATGGACTGGACATATACACTTCAAGATGGCCCTTCTCCACCTTTGTCCCACCCATGGCAGCTTTGGCATCTCAACTTAACACCACACCAATCAGGTCAAGAGCATGCACCAAACTTTCATCAAAATGCCTGCGCGCCCCGCGCTGACTCCCCAAGCCTGCGCCTGCGCGCCCCGCGCTGACTCCCCAAGCCTGCGCCTGCGCGCCCCGCGCTGACTCCCCAAGCCTGCGCCTGCGCGCCCCGCGCTGACTCCCCAAGCCTGCGCCTGCGTCGCGTGTCCAGCCGTGTCGCGTGTCCAGCCGTGCCACTGGCAACAAGCTCAGCAGCAGCAAAGGAGGGTTCCAGCCCAGGGCAGGAGTGAGGGCTGGTGGTCTTGTCGTGCCACACCAGAGAGGGAGTCTCAGCGAGTTCAGAGCACCCTTCTCTCCAGGAGGGCCCAGCTCAGGTTAAATGCCCAGGGTCAGACAGCCCTCCCAGAAGCTGGGCTGCCAGGCCACAATCTCCCTGCCCACCCTTGTCTCCCTGTGGTTCTGTGATCACCAGGATGTTTGGTGTTTGGATTTCGGTACTAAGTCCTAAGCTGGGGTGGAAGCCCTGGCATGAGTCTAGAAAACAGGCTTTACTGGAAACTGCATACCCTCCAGAGCTGCCCAGCCTGCCCAGAACCCAGCATGTGACGTCCTGCTGAACCTGCACTATCCTGAGTGCTGCTGCCCTCTCCAGCCAGGCTGCAGATGCAGATGTCCTCAACCTGACCACCACCCACCTGCACAGAGTGGTCCTGACCAGGGAACACCACGACGGTATCTACTCACAGGTCAACTACAGACAGGCCTGACAGACAGACACCCTAGTAAGACCGAGAATGCGCCGGCTGTGAACCTGTCCCAGAGGAGGCAGCTCCCTCCAGGAGGCACTCTGCACACTCCACACCCGTGCTCACTGAGGTGGCTGGCCAGGTCGTTGTCGAGCTGTGCAGGTGGCACCCTGCAAGCACACCCAGAACCAGCTCTGACTTCCCGGCCACCCAAACAAGGTTCTAGTGCTCGACCAACACGCTCTGTGCAACACGATTCCACAGTCTTAGCTGAAGCTTCCAAGAGAACTAAAGTACAATGTCACCTACCCATCTGCAGCATCCTCGGTGTTGTGTAAGGAACCGCAGAGCCGAGATGCCACATCAGCTGTGCTCTTCAGGCCCACCTGGTCTCCAGCCATGGCTGGCAAGCAGACAGCACGCCATTACCCTTGAAAAGTCACAGGAGCCAGCCACTCGCTCTTCCGCAGCAGGACAGATACTGCTGAGTGCCAGGTGGACCCACCATCTAGCTGAACAGCCAGACGAAACTCATGGGAAGGGAGTGCCCCCATGAGTGCTGGCCGGTGAGGGAAAGCTCAGCTGTGTTTGCACATGATGGAGGTCACGGGTCCTAGGAATCTGATACAGAAAAAATGAGACACACATGCTAATTCAGTGCCTCTGTCTTTTAAATCAGTTGACCAGCATCCAACAAGGGCCAAGTATGTGCCACAGCTAAGCTCGACTCGGAGGAAAGACAGGTGATGTTGTGCTACCACGTGGCTGTGAGCTCCTGCTGTGCATGGCAGGCATTTTCCCAGGAACCAGGTGGAAAGAGAACGGTGGTGGCTGAGTCTCCAGAGGCAGGAGCACAGGTCCTGGCACCCGACAGGTAGGCAAAACCCGGGCATGCGCGGGAGGCGTGGTGGGCTTCGCTTCCAGATCTGCACACTGAGGCAGAGGCTGGGGGAGCAGGCCCGCGCCGGCGGGTGGGAGCCGGGGCATACAGGTCGTCCCCAGTGTCCCTGTGTTTGGTAAGGCAGACTTTGGAGCACACGGATTTTCCTAACCTTCCTGGTGACATGGGTTCTTATACCCAGAATAGCAAACTGCACTTCTTTGGAACTATTTCTTCCGTTCCTAGCTTTTTGCTGTTCTGCACTACCCTTCCCGCCTGACCCACAGAGCCAGGCCCCCGGCCCTGTGTGCAAGCAGCTGGGCTGGAGTGCAGGGGGAGCCGCGGGAGCCGAGCTTTGGAAGGGGAGTCACCGCGGGCTGGGCCACTTTGGAGCCCTACCAGCCCGTCACAGGCGAGAGGCATGGGCCAGGCAGAGGAGTGGCTGTCACCACGCCCTTCCAGCAAGCTGTTGGTCCATGTGCACCAACAAGCACCCACTGCACGCCAGCCTCATACCCTACAGTGGAGAACAAGATGTGAAAAATCAAATAAAGCAAGCCCAGCCCCCCAGAGGAATCACTGTGAGAGGGAGGCCGTTAGAGGGGCCAACCACACAGTGCTCCACTGCCCTCCTCCTGGACCTAGTCCTCAGTCCTGGAGGGCCTGTCTCAGCGGCAGTTTCCCGCGGGTTTCCGAACCAGGCTGTGTGGGACTTGTGCGCCCTGGGGAGATATTTCTTGATGTTTCTCCCAGAGCTGCACTGAAAACACTCAGAATGGGAGTGTTATTAACATGCCTAAAGAGATCTGTGGGCACTGGGCATGCAGCGGGTGCAGAAGCACAGAGCTGGCTGAGGACCCAGACTCTGAGTGCAGACGAGGCGGTGGGGCCCCCAGACCAAGCAGAAGCCCATCAGGGAAGAGGGCAGGGCTGCCACCTGCCTCAGGAAAGCCCTTTGCTATCCCAGGATTTGTCCAGTAGCCCAGAGCTGAGGCAGCAGACCACAGCCAGAGGCGTCACGGAAGAGGGGAGGGCTTGGCCCAGGGCAGGGTTGGGCCCTTCCAGTGGGCCATGCAGGGTCTGTCTCTGGTTTTCACTTACTGATCCCCTCCTGTTCTCTGTCTCTGTGTCTGTCTTGGTGTCTCTCCCTGTCTGTCTCTTTCCTGTCTCCATCTCTTTCCTCTATGTCTCTCTGTCCTTCAGCTGTCCCAGGCTTCAGAGTCACTGGCAGGTGCTATGAGGCTGGCATAGCACTGTCCATGGGCATCGTCGCTGTGAAGAGCCATCTTCCTGTGGAGGACAAAGTCCCCTTTGGACCACCTTGCCCGACTGAGAAGTGGGGAAACCTCATCCGTGCCCCAGTCAGACAAGGTGGGCAGTGCTCTGTGCAGCAGCATGGCAGGAGCCTCCTCACCAAGGCGGCTCTGGCACCCCCAAGTGTTGCCAGGCGCAGGGATGGTGCTCTTGCCGAGTGACAGACTCCAGGGGGTAGGGCGCCTCACCACACCACATTCGCAAGCTCCTGTTCATAGCTGTTGCGGCTGGAAAACCATCTGCTTCCGTGGAGAAACCAGGGTCCATGAGTCCTCCACACTTGTCTAAAGAAAAATAAGCAGAACACAGGTTTCCCCAGTCACCGGTATCCGCAAGGTAGAGTGTGTTGGGGACCATGAGATCTGGACCGCGGTGACCACCGCCCACTTCTCAGGCCGCCATGCTGGGGGCTCAGGAGGATGCCACCATAGAGTGCCTCTGGAAAGTCAGGGGACGAGTCGGTGCAGACAGATCTGGCCGTCATTTCCTGCCTGCCCGTCATCAATCATGAGGCCTCTGCCCTCCGGGGGCCTCCTCCTGCCCTGGAGTGTTAGCCAATTCAATTCCTCCTGTGCCCTCTGCCTGCTGACTGTGCCTGTCCTGGAGAGGTGATTGTCTGAGGGTCTGTGCTCTGCTGGGGGACCTGTTGTCTTTCAGGGGCTGAGGTTGATGTCAGTCAGGAGGAGGTGACGGTGCAGCCCGAGGGCAGGCACGCTGTCTGGCCATGCCCCAGCCTCCAGGAGAGGCAGCTGTGCCTCACAGGGCCCTGGACACATTCCCCTGGACTGAACTGACCCATGTCCACAGCCGCGATGCTCCTGGGCCTCTGAGAGAAGGACGTCAAGCTGGTCTGGGAAGTCCCTGTGATGGCTGACCAGGCCCACTCTGGCTCTGCGTGGAAGGTGGAGCAAGGGCCTTGCTGGCCCCAGGCACCTCTCGCCTGAGTGTGCAGAGCCTCCTGGAGTGCAGACACGGCGAGACCTTGAGCGTCCCACCAACGAGGACACTGCCAGAGGGCACCCACGCACTCCCGACACTCAGGCTCCTAGAGGACACCAGTGGCGTGGAGGCTCTGAAGGTGCTGCCATGTCTCTGTGCCCTGTGGGTGTGCGGGAGCCATGACCGGGTCCACCCTTCTCGAGAGCTGCCCGTCATGGATGCCGACGCAAGCACGCTGACAGGAGGCAGGGCAGGTGTTGCTCCTCATTCCTGCCCCTCAGCTCTGGTTTTTCTTCACGTAAAGCAGTGCAGGCTGGCGACGCCCCAGCCAGGGGCTCCGGGTCCCCTCTGTGCTGTTCCCTGCGGAAGGTGGTGATGCTCCCCACAGACGGTGCTGCTGTGGCTCCCTGCCTGGCTTCTCCCTGCAGGCCGAGGCCTACCTTGCACGGCCAACTGCCGCAGTTGGTCCAGAGCGCGTGGCACTGCCAGGTCCTTCCGCAGACATGACCGGCACACACCAGCGTGTCTGCATCACCACCGTGGGCAGAAATCAAACTTCCTGCCAATAAACGGCCAAATCAAAATAGGACTTCTTTTTCTGGTTCATTGTGTCACACAAAGACCTATCTTGGGAGCTGGCTGAGGTGCGGGGAACACTTGATCCCACCCTCATCCGGCCCTGAGAAGCTGGAGGTCAGCCGACCCTCTGGTGTTCACCACGGTGCCTGCGGCTCTGCCACTGGTAGTTGGCTTGCTGGCCCTGTTCCAGACACTGTGGACTCTCTGGGCATCCAGCACGTGACTCCTGTCCTGGAAGAGCTGGCCAACTAGGTAGCCTGGATACCTGCTGGCTGATGGGAACCACATGACCCTCAAGAGGTCGCAGTCGGAGGGAAGGGTTCTGCCTCAGCATCATCAGCTTCGTTTGGCTCAGCAGATGGCAGTTTCCTCTGGGCACAGCGAGTGCAGTCGGGTGATGAGTCTGAGCACGGCTTCACCAAGCACCTTCACAATTGCTCCACTGAACCCTCACAGCAGCATTGAGAAGGACTTTCACCCCCATTTTTCAGGTCCAGGAAACAGGTCCAGAGGATTTAAATTACCAAAGCAGGAAGCTAGTGAAGATGCCCCAGGAGGAGGCTGGCTGCCAGGCTAACTCCTGGTGCCCAGGGCAGGGTCCATCACAGTCCAGCCCCTGCTACTACAGTCAAGAGGTGTGGGAGCCTGGGTCTGAGAAATGAGAGAAACAAAACTTTTAACTGCTGTGGGCCAGACCTGTGTGAATGTCACAAAACCAAAGAGGTAGCCAGGTGCAGTGGCCACGCCTGTCATCCCAGCACTGTGGGAGGCTGAGACAGGAGAATCGCGAGTTCAAAGCCAGCCTCAGCAATGGCGAGGCGCTAAGCAACTCAGTGAGACCCTGTCTCTACATAAAACACAAAATAGGGCTGGGGATGTGGCTCAGTGGTCGAGTGCCCCCGAGTTCAATCCCCGGTACCAAAAAAAAAAAACCAAAAAAAAAAAACCGAAGAGGCTTCACATTCCTCAGGCACCTTGCCCTGCTCCTGAGAGCTGGCACCCACAGGGAGAGCGTGTGCACCTCTACTCATGACCTCAGTGGCTGAAACCATCAGCCACTGCCAAGCAGAGGAAGCTGAGGGAAAGGGCTGTTCCTCTGCCCTGATGCCTGTGGCCACCATGGCTTTGAGAAGCAAGTCATCCACTAACACGTTTGTGGGGATTTTCGTGATACACAGTTGTTACTAAATATCTTTTAATTACCAAAAAAAGAAAAAGAAAAGAAAGAAGAAAGAAAGAAAGCAGATCCGTAGACAAGTTCTCTGATGCACATGGAGTCCAAGCGTGTTCCAGAGCCTTGGGCCAATGGTCAACTCAACAAAACTCCTGGAGCTGCGTGAGGCGGATGGAACCCAGGTCTCCTTTGTCCATCCAGCTCCAGTGAGAGGTGCAGTCGATGGGCAGGGCTGGGCACAGGAAGCTCTCTCACCTCTGTGAAGTCTGGGGTCCTGCAGCCTGCTGCGAAGGGTCACAAGGAGGGACAGACCATGTGCACAAGCATCGGGCAGACCACCATGCACGATGGTGACAGCAACCAGCCATGAATCTCCCTGGCCCAGCTCTGTCAGTGCTTGGGAGACAGAAAGATGAATTGGGAATTCCCATAAATTCCCTTGGGTTCCACATGGGTTCCTGGGTTCAGAGTGCTGATGTGACTTGGTCTCCAAGGCACCTCCTGCCTCACCGCCAACAGGTTGAAGGACAGCAGAATCCCCCTGGAGACAGAGCCAAGAGGCCAAGAGGAGAAGGTGGCAGAGGCCGGCTCAGCATGCAGGGTGCCAGGCCACTTGTCCCAGCAGGAGTCACGGGGACCCCCAGCTGGTGCCCGGCTCCATGCTGCAGGTGAGCCGGCCAGGGCCTCTGGGGCTGGCTGGGGTCAGCTCAGATCCAGCAGATGTGCTGGCTGACAGGCCTCAGCAGCTGCCCTCTTTGGCAGATAAATTTGTCCTTGATCCACAAACAGTAATGCGTATTAAAGTAAAAACAAACTTTTTATGAGGAAAATAATGAAAAGGGCCCTGGAGGTTCCTGATTCTGATAACCCTAGAGAATTTGAAAGAAGTTACAGCCACACTGGAAAGGAATGATTTATTATGGAAGAAGCTCAAACAAACCGATAGGAAAACCATGAATATTCTGTTAGATAAAGGTGAAAGAAAAATTATTCACCTGCAAGAGGGATTGCTCAAATTTGCTCATGGTCCAACAGTGTAATTAAAATAATTCCTTTTTCTATGTCACAGAGATGTTCATGAAGACGCTGGTGAAACGGACACTTACACGGGCTCTGCGACACGGGTGCAGTGTACAGGGTGACCTGGGACTGGGTGGTGGGAGCAACGTGGGGCGTGGTGAAAGGACGTGCCCAAGGGGACAAGGCAGGCTGCGAGCAGATGAGAGGTGACGCAGCATCCTTCCCAGGAGGACAGAGGTCGCTTGCCTGCACAGCTGCAGCTCTGTGCGCATTCGCGTAGGGTGTGAGTGACGGGCTCCCAGACCCCTTGCAACAGTGCTATCCACACGGAGTTTGAGACTGAAGTTAATTCTTCAGCAGGGAAGTGTTCGGGTGTCCTCTTGGTGGTGTGGGGAGGCCTCCTCAGGACACCTCCTGGCTGAGGACCAACGGGTTCCTCCAGAACACAGCAACAGGACACACCTGGAGTCCAGCACCACACAGCACCTCTCCTGTGCCCATCAAGTCGGCTCGTTTGGCCTGGTGGACACTTGAAGGTCTGCAACCTGTAACAGTGCCTGACTGCGGTCCAGCCCATCCACCAGGCCAGCGTCAGGTGCATGACTCAGATCTGAACACTCTAGTATGTTTCTAAAACCTTAACCTTTTGTGCCTGGCACAGCTCACACACCTGTAATCCTAATGACTCAGGAGGCTGAGGCAGGGGAGTCACAAGTTCGAGGCCAGCCTCAGCAACTTTGCAAGACCCTGTCTCAAAATAAAATAAAAAAGGCTGGGGATGTTGCTCAGTAGTAAAGCCCCTGGGTTAAATCCTCGGTACCGGAAAAAGAAAGAAGAAAGAACGAAAGAAGGGAGGGAGGGAAGGAAGGAAGGAGAGAAGGAAGGAAGGAAGGAAGGAAGGAAGGAAGGAAGGAAGGAAGGAAAACCATTTCCAAATTTATTTCACTCCATAAAACAGCAACCATTCACAGCACAATGATAAACACAAAACACAAAAATTTTCTTTCTGTACCTTCTTTCAAATGCTCTAGCTCAAGCATTGAAGATGGGCTTTAGCAATGTTTCTGCATGCTTGCACACACTTGCAGTCCTTTCTGGACTTGAAGACTGGGGTTTCATTGAGCTGAGAGAACTCAGCAGATGTGATCTACAAAACACAGAGCAAGACTGAGTTGCGCTGCTGCTAGCTTAACAGGTATCCTGATCCACGCAGCTGGAGTCAAGCCCTGACCACACAGGACCATCCACACCCCAGGAAGACGACAGGTCCACAGGGCACCCACTGACCCAGCTCTCTCTCTTTCCTGGAAGCCACAGGCCTTAGACGGAGAAGGGCAGGGTCAGCAGGAGACCTCCTCAGCAAGAGGCCAGAGTTGGACGTGGAGAAAGGACCAGACAAGCAGGAACCTCATAGAAATGCATTGGTCCTAAGTCCTCGAAAGGCGTGACAGCATGACGTCCAACAGGAATGAGGAGGCCACCCTCCTGTCAGGTCCACTTCCTCTCATCCAGGGAGGGTGTCACACACTGAGACCCCAAGTAAGGAAGGACAATGCGGATGCACCTCAGGATTCCATCCGGTTCAAGCTCGGTAAGGACGGCAGCCCAGTGCGCCAAGGCTGCGGGTCGGCTGCGGGTCCCCTGCGGGTCGGCTGCGGGTCGGCTGCGGGTCCCCTGCGGCAGCACAACCTTGGGGAGACCAGCGCCGAGACAAGGCTGTCAACGTGAGTACCCCTCTCCAGCCCAGGGACCACAGCGTTGCAGAAGGGCAGTGGGGCTCCATGCTGTGGCTGCCTGGTGGGCCTGCATCTCCTCAGAAAGTCACCTGAGTCACCAGGCACCCAGGGTGGAGGAGAACGTGGGCAGACTCCAGAGCCTTCTGCACACACGCGTCTCCAGGGGCGCGAGGCTCTGCTGCCCTTCCTAAAGAGAAGACACCCCTCCCAGCCTCAGCGTGGCCACCCAGCCCACACACAGGACAGCAGGTCTCCACAGTTGCTCCCTGTCCACGGTGTGGACTTTCAAAACTGCAGCGTAGACTGCAATAAGCCTGCAGACTCGTGAGCACTGAATGGCGGGCTCTCGCCAGCGGACACACACACACCCAGAGCTCTCTCACAGCATGGGCAGGGGCCTAGGGCTGGGCTCTCACCAGTGGACACACACACACACACCCAGAGCTCCCTCACAGCATGGGCAGGGGCCCGGGGCGGAAGCTTGGTCTTCTTCTCACCTTAACGAGTGCAGCTATTCGTTAATGTTTGTAATCCCAAGGGACACATCCAGAGGGACAGAGGGGACCCGAGTGTGGGCCCAGCACCGTCACTGCCGTGTGGCTTCAGCTGACCTTCAGCATCTCTGGGACGCAGCCGCTGCCATGTCTTGGCCGCCCTGATGCTCTGTGGTGAGGAGGGGTTGGGATTTTCTCTGGCGTCTAAGGACTCAACACCTACCCACTTGAGCACTGCCCACAACACCCACCCAAGCACCCACAGCATCCACACACATACACACCCATGTGCCTGCCCACATCTCCAAGCCCCCATCGACACACCTGTGCACACCCACACGCCTGCCCACACCCCCAAACACCCACCCACACCCCCACAGGCACATCCACCCCGCCCACACCCCCACAACACACACACATTCTCAACCGCTCACACACCCACTGTACACGTGTTCACACACCCACAAAATAGCTTTCACACAACGCTTGCTCCCGGACAGACGTCAGACCCACAGCAAGACACCCTATGTGCGGCCCAGGGGCCCACCTCAGCCTCCACAGGTGGAATGGCCGCTGCAGGGGGCCTTCTGCATCTTCCACGTTTCCCTCCCCTAAGGTCAGGACTGAAGCTGGTTTGTGCTGAGATTCGCGTCTTCTGTGCTCTGTTTATTAAAGTAACTGCCGACTCTTCCTGTCTTGTGCTGATCCCAGGGAAGAACTCGTTTCCCGTGTTTCCATTCTGGGATTTCGTGTGCTTCCGTGGAAAGACCCGACCTGGAGGAGGAGGGAGGAATTCCCTCTGGACAGGACGCGCTCCTGCGCCTGGTGCCAGGCAGCCCAGGGCTGCAGCGAGTGCACGGAGGCCTCCTCCCAGCACTGTACAGGGACAGGGGATCGGTGACATGCTCATGGCCTCTGTTTCCCCTCCTGCAAGGCCCAGCCCAGGGTCCCTCCATCCTGGTGTGGGAAGGGAGTGCTGTTCTCTGAACATAGGTGCCCGGGTGGGCACTAATCTTCCTAGAGCAGGCTGCCAAGCATGCCACCAGGGTCTATGTGGGTCTGCAGGATGCTCTGCTGGCCCTGGGCCAGACCCCAAGCAGCTGGTGCCCAGTGAAAGGCCTCCACCTGTAAGGCCAGAGGGACAGGGGAGTCTGAGCACCCCCAGCCCCATCCTGCCCAGTCGGATCCCAGTGGAAAGGGTGCCCCACTTCCTATTTAGGGTTGGCAATGCCGTGAGCATTGGGAACAACCAGACAGTAGAGACTGGGTGTGTCAAAGGGCATCTCACTCGCAATGCTGCTGAGCACATCCGCCTGCCATTGTTTAAAACAACAGAACCCAGCCAGGCACGGTGGTGCATACCTGTAATCCCAGCGACTCGGGAGGCTGAGGCAGGAGGATCGTGAGTTCAAAGCCAGCCTCAGCAACGGCGAGGCACTAGGCAACTCAGTGAGACCCTGTCTCTTAAAAAAAAATACAAAATAGGCCTGGGGATGTGGCTCAGTGGTTTGAGTGTTCCTGAGTTCAATCCCCAGAATCAAAAATTTTAAAATAGAAAAATAAAAAACCAGAACCCAAACCAGAGTGCAGGTGGCTGGGAGAGGAGGAACTGCTGGACATGAGGTGTGAGATTGGCAGGCTCCTTTTGTTTGCAGGCCTAGAGCAGCAGAGTTGAGGGCCCTGTGGCCCGAGCAGCCACAATGCAGGCCCCAGGTGCTGTGGACACTCTACTAACTTTGTTCTGTGTGTCAAAGAGGTTGAAGGTTCAGCTGAAGAGGCCGGGTGAGGATCTGTCTCTGGAAACACTCAGAAAAACTATTCCCATCACCAGATCCAATGCCACTGCCCTTCCTCCTCCTCCTCCTCCTCCTCCCCCTTCTCCTCCTCCTTCTCCTCCTTCTCCTTAGTCTTCCTTCTCCTCTTCCTCCTCCTCCTTAGTCTTCCTTCTCTTCCTCCTCCTTTCCTTCTCCTCCTCTTCTTCTTCCTTCT
>PVHX01024087.1:0-11721 GCA_004024805.1 Geosciurus inauris
CCACATCCCCAGCCCTATTTTGTGTTTTATGTAGAGACAGGGTCTCACTGAGTTGCTTAGCACCTCGCTCTTGCTGAGGCTGGCTTTGAACTCACTATTCTCCTGTCTCAGCCTCCCTAAGTGCTGGGATTACAGGCTTGTGCCACCACACCCGGCCCCCAATTTTATAATTTTGAATACCCATTTTAATATGCTGTTGTGTGTATTTCCTTCACTTACTATTTTAATTCCAGTTTTCCATTGCATTTCTACCAATATTACATACATAATTCAGTTGAAAAAAATGAACTGATGTTTTCTGTAATCCCCATGGTAACCATGAAACAAAAATCTGGAATAGACAAACCCAAAATAATAAGCACAAATGAAAGCAGTACTGTACCAATTCATTTAGACATCAAGTAAGATCACAACCGGGAGAAAGGAACTACTGCAAAATTACAAAACAAGCTACTTAATTACCTTGAAGAAATGGATTAAATTCTACAATTTAGACACAGAATGACTGAATAGATTTTAAAAAAGAAGCCCCAACTACATATTGCCTACAAAAAAACTTGCTTCATCTGAAAGGCCATATATAGAGTGAACTGAAGTAAGGGGATGGAACACTATACCTAAGAAAGTAGAAGTAGCCATACCAATATGAGGTGAAAAGCAATAAAAAGAGACAAGGAAGGTCACTGCATAATGATAAAGGAGTCAATTCACCAAGAAGAAATAACAATTGTAAATATATATGCATCCAATATCAAAATACCAAACAGATAAAACAAGTACTAATAAGATAGACTTTATCTAAAGGCAGAGATAGACTCCAATACAATAACAGCTACAGATCACACCATCCCACTATCAGCAACAGACAGACTACAAATTAACAAAGAAACAGCAGAGTTAAATTGTACCATAGATCAATGGAACTAACAACATCAGAACCTACCTTCCAACAGCTGCTGTTGGAAGATACACAATGGAAATACACATTTTTTTCATCACTATGTGGAACATTCTCCAGAAAGATCATGACAGATGATAAAATAAGTCCCAACAGAATAATAGAAGCTGAAATCATACCGAGTATATTTTCAGAGCACAATCAGGCTATAAGTCAATAACAAGGAAAGCTTTTCAAACCATATAAATACATGGAAAATAACTTACTTTAAAAAAATGTTTTTGGCACTGGGGATTGAACTCAGGGGCACTCGACCACTGAGCCACATCCCCAGCCCTATTTTGTGTTTTATGTAGAGACAGGGTCTCACTGAGTTGCTTAGTGCCTCACCCTTGCTGAGGCTGGCTTTGCACTCACAATTCTGTCTCAGCCTCCCTAAGTGCTGGGATTACAGGTGTGCGCCACCATGCCCAGCAATAACTTACCTTTGAATAACCAACAGATCAAGAAAAACATCAAGAAGGAATTTAAGTCAGATGTGGTGACATACCTGCAATCTCAGCAACCAGGAGGCTGAGGCAGGAGGATAGCAAGTTTGAGGCTAGCGTGGGCAACTTAACAAGACCTGGTCTCAAAATAAAAAATTAAAAAGACTGGGATGCATCTCAGTAGCAGTAGTAAAGTCGATCACATGAAGGCCCTGGGTTAAATACACAGTTAGACAGTTCAATATACAAAAATATACTAAAAACAAAAACATAAATAAATAAAAGTTCTTAAATTTTTTTTTGTTGTAGGTGGACACAATATCTTTATTTTATTTACTTATTTTTATGTGGTGCTGAGGATCGAACCCAGCGCCTCATGCATGAGAGGCAGGCGCTCTACCACTGAGCCACAATCCCAGCCCCCAAAAGTTGTTTTGAAACAAGTGAAAATGGAGACAGACATAGTAAAATCTATGGGATTTAGCAAGAGCAATACTAAAAGGGAAGTTTAGAGAAATCAATTATCACATAAAAAAGAGGAAGATGTCAGTTAAACGACCTATGACTATATCTCAAACAACTAGAAAAATAAAAACAAAATAGAAGATGAGTGCAGTGGGCGCACACCTGTCATCCCAGCAGCTCGGGAGGCTGAGACAGGAGGATCGATTGCGAGTTCAAAGCCAGTCTCAGCAATGGCAAGGTGCTAAGCAACTCAGTGAGACCCTGTCTCTACATAAAACACAAAACAGGGCTGGAGATATGGCTCAGTGGTTGAGTGCCCCTGAGTTCAATCCCTGGTACCAAAAAAAAAAAAAAAAAAAATTACAAAACAGATGGAAGAAACTGAGGAAGGCACAAAAAAGTGGAAAGACATTTTATGTTCATAGATTGAAAAAATATTGTTATAATACTCATACTATCCAAAGCAACTTACAAATTCAATGCAATCCCTATCAAAATGACAATGGTGTTCTTCACAGAGCTATTCAAAACCAACTTAAAAATGAATATAGAGGGGCTGGGGTGTGGCTCAGTGGTAGAGCGCTTGCCTAGCATGCGTGTGGCACTGGGTTCGATTCTCAGCACCACATATAAATAAATAAAACAAAGATCCATTGACAATTAAAAAATTTAAAAAAATGAATATAGAACCACACACACACATATACACACACACAAAAGAAACCTGAATAGCAAAGTCATTTTGAGAAAAAAATAAGAGGCATTATGTTATTTAACTTCAAAACATACCATAAAGCTTTAATAATCAAAACAGCAAGGCACTAGCACAAAAACAGATACAAATATCAATGGAAGAAAACAAAGCCAAGAAGTAAACCCACTTATCTAGAGCCAACTGATGTGTGACAAAGATCCTAAGAACATACAATGAATAAAAGATAGCCTTTTAATAAATGGTACTGAGAAAATTGGATATCCATATACAGAAGAATGAAATCAGACCCCCATCTCCCTCCAGTCCCAAAGATCAATCAAAATGAGTTAAAAACACTTGAATATAAGGCCTTAAACTATGAAACTACTAGAAGAAGGCATATAGGAAATGCTTCAGAAGATTGGAATGGGCAAGGACTTCTATGAACAAGACTTCAAATGCACAGGAAACTAAAGCAAAAATAGACAAATGGGATTACATAAACCAAGAAGCTTTTGTATAGCCAAACACACAATAGAGTTCCAAGACAACCTGTAGAATAGTGGGAAATATCTGCAACATACAAATCTGACAAGGGGTTGATATGTGGAATATATCAGGCAATCTAAAACTTAATAGTTAAAAAACAAATAGCTCCATCAAAAAATGGACAGGGGCTGGGATTGTGGCTCAGTGGTAGAGTGCTTGCCTCGCATGTGGGAGGCACTGGGTTCGATCCTCAGCACCACATAAAGAGAAATAAAATAAAGATATTGTGTCCATCTACAACTAAATACATATATATATGTGTATGTATATATATATATATAAATGGACAATAGCTTTAAATACACATTTCTCAAAAGATGAGATACAATGGCCAACAGGTACATGAAAACATGGTCAATATTACTAGTTACCAGGGAAATGCTAATCCAAACCACAGTGAGATATCACCCACCCATAGTAAGAATGATTAATATAAAAAAAGGACTAAAGATAATAATAGTGAGAATGGGGAGGAAAGAGTCACTTTTGGTGGAAAAATAAATTAGTACAGCCATTATAGAAAAAAGTATGGAGATTACACCAAAACTAAAATATATAACTACCATATGAACCAGTAATCTCATTACTGGGTATATATCCAAATGAAATGAAATTAGAATGTTGATGAGACATCTGTACACCCATGTTCATCACAACATCATTCACAATAACCAAGACACAGAAACAGTCTGTGTCCATCAACTAATGAATGGATAAAGAAAATGTAAGCCGGGCGCGGTGGTGCAAGCCTGTAATCCCAGCACTTAGGGAGGCTGAGACAGGAGAATCGCGAGTTCAAAGCCAGCCTCAGCAACGGCGAGGTGCTGAGCAACTCAGTGAGACCCTGTCTCTACATAAAACACAAAATAGGGCTGGGGATGTGGCTCAGTGGTCGAGTGCCCCTTAGTTCAATCTCCAGTACCAAAAAAAAAAGAAAGAAAAAAATGTAGTAAATATATGCAGTGGAATACTATTCAGCCATTAAAAAGAATGAAATCAGGGCTGAGAATGTAGCTCAGTGGTACAGCACTTACAAAACAAGCAAGAAGTCCTGAATTTGAATTCCAGCCCCATAAAGAAGAGGAAGGGGAGAAGATATCCTGTCATTTGCAACAACATGGATGGAAATGGAGATTATGTGAAGTGAAAAAACTAACTCAGGTACAGATGGACAAAGGTGACTTGATCTCACTCTCATGTGGAATCTAAAAAGGTTCATCTCACAGAGGTTGACACTAGAATGATGATCAGAAGCTAGAACTAGCAGCACTGAAGGACTATTTCAGAGTAATAGGTAACAATTATATGCTGCACATTTCAAAAAGTTAGAAGTAAGGATTTTGAAAGTTTTCACCACAAAGAAACAATAAATGTAGTAGACAAACATGTTTAACCTCATTAGAACATGACACAATGTATACATGTAAAGAATATTGCATTTTCCTATTAATATGTATACTTGTGTTTCTGTGCATCAGTTAAAAATAAAAGCAGAAAGCAAAATATAACTTTTGCAAGCAAGAAAAGAAGAAAAAAAGACATATTCCAAACTCTTTAGCTTTGGCTTAGTGTAACCATAAATATCATAGAGTAAAACTTGGTTCTTGATATGAAAATAGGAAATTAAGTAATTGTAAAAAGGTTTGACTCTCTTACTTGTGATTGACATCAATATTCTGGTTTAACTAAAAACTAAAAAATTTTATTTGGTAAATACACTTTTTAAAAAATTTTAGTCAAAGACTAAACAGATTCTTTCTCTTTCTTTTCATTTTTGCTAAATAATTCTAATCCAGCTCCAAGCAAATGAATGTGTTTGGCAAAGCAAAGACAAGGTCAAATAAAATAAAATATGACATAAAGAAGCATATGCATGTATTTCAGAAAAAAATATTAAGTTACAATATTTATTGTTGTTGTTCTTTGCTTTCTTTTGATCTGTAACTCTCCTGGCTCCAGTAAAAATTTCTTAGTCATCAAACTAAGGTCTGAGGCCAGCTCTGACCATCTGATTTTGCATGGTCCTTGAGCTAAAGATAGTTTATATAGATGATACTTGTAATTAATTTGATGGTAGGGAATGCTAACTTTGAGCTCACAGTTAAGTGAATTGTTATTCCTATGAAAAAGAATTACTTTTTTTTCCTAATGAGTAGATACATTCCATAAATTACTTCTCAATTATCATTATCATTGTATTTTAAATTTTCAGATTTTGTAAAAATAGAAAATGAAAAAAATACTCAGCAAACTCTTTCAAAAAACACAAACAGAAGCCAGGTGCAGTGGCTCACACTTGTAATCCCATCACTTTGGGAGGCTGAGACAGGAGAATTGCTAGTTCAAAGCCAGCCTCAGCAATGGCGAGGCACTAAGCAACTCAGTGAGACCCTGTCTCTACATAAAACACAAAAATAGCCTCTGGGGATGTGGCTCAGTGGTTGAGCACCCCTGAGTTCAATCCCTGGTACCAAAAGAAAAAAAAAAAACACAAACAGAAATATTGTTTGAACAAACTATACATCAAAGTGAAAAATATAAAATCCGTGTAAAAAAATGTCAATTGTCCCCAAGAATAAAGTATGCGTGTGTGTCTCTGTGTGTGTACACACACACAAATAAAAGGGTAAACACCTGTTACAAGAAGCCAGTAAGAAAGTGCCAACTCACCACTAACCACAAGTATTTTAAAACTACATAAAAATTAAGCTTATTGGCATATCTGAAATACACTTCAATTTGTCTACAGATTCAACATGTCCAAAATGAAAGGAGAAAATACTCATCATTTGATTTAATTAAAAAGGGCACTACCTATAACACTCAACACACTATTGCCTAAACAAAACTTGCAGAAATATGTGACTAGCAGCTTTATTTTCAAGAGTAAAAATTAGAAATACATAGTGCAGAAATCTACTTTCAGAATGAGTCTGATGAACACAGTACATTTATAATTTTAGCACATTTCCTTCGGGTAGCATATTTTTTAGAACATTGTAAACAATTTAACTGGCATGTAGTTTTTCATATTAATGACACTTATAGGATTCTACTACATGAGGAAGATGTTCAAACTATTGGTTACAAACTATTAGTTACAAATTCCTTGTATTTTTCCCATTCACAGCTCTTTGATCCAGTGTTCTTACATGTGGACAAACTGAAGGTCTCTGCACGTCTTCTGTTCCAAGTTTCTCTCCATACTGTGTTCATTTATACATGTACAATGAACCAAAATAACTACAGGCATTCCCACATCAACAAGTTCTTGTCTCTGTGCATTCTCATGTTTGCTAGAAGGTTCGTGTGATAATGAAGTCTTCCCACTTTCTTTATTCAGTGTTACTCTCCCATTTGACTTCTTTCATGTACGAGAATGTGATTTCATTGAGTGAAGGTTTTTACACATTCACTGCCTACATAGGGGTTTCTCCAGTGTGAGTTCTTTGATGTCTAAGAACATGACTGGATCGACTGAATGCTTTTCCACAATACTTACATACATAAGGCTTCTCTCCACTGTGAGTTCTTTCATGTATTTTAAGGGAACTGAAATAACTGAAGGCTTTTCCACATTGCTTACATATATAGGGTTTCTCTCCAGTGTGAGTTTTTTCATGTATTCGAATGTAACTGGAAGAACTAAAGGCTTTCCCACATTGCTTACATACATAAGGTTTCTCTCCAGTGTGAGTTCTTTCATGTATGAGAACATAACTGGATTGACTGAAGGCTTTCCCACATTGTTTACATGCATAGGGTTTCTCTCTAGTGTGAGTTCTTTTATGTCTGTGAAAGGAACTGGATTCACTGAAGGCTTTCCCACATTGCTCACATACATAAGGCTTCTCTCCAGTGTGAGTTCTTTCGTGTATTTGAAGGGAACTGGAATGACTAAAAGTTTTCCCACATTGTTTACATACATAGGGGTTCTCTCCAGTATGAGTTTTTTCGTGTATGTGAATGTAGCTGGAAGAACTAAAGGCCTTTCCACATTGCTTACATACATAGGCTTTCCTTTCAATGTGAGTTTTTTCATGTCTTCTGAAGGACCAGGGATCATAGTAGACTTTCTCACATTGCTTACACACATAGTGTTTGACTCTGCTGTGTGATCTTTCATGTATTTTAAAGTAACAAGAAGAATGAAAGCCTTTTCCACACTGCTTACACGTATAGGGTTTGTCTGTGTTGTGTATTCTTTCATGTCTTTGAAGGGAACTGGGAAAAGTAAAGGCTTTCCCACATTGCTTACACACATAGGCATTCTCTCCAGAGTGAATTTTTTCATGTTTTTGAATATGGCTGGAAGAACTAAAGGCTTTTCCACATTGCTTACATATACAGGCTTTCCTTTCAGTGTGAGTTCTTTCATGTTTTCTGAAGGACCTGGGATCATAGTAGGCTTTCCCACATTGTTCACATATGTAAGGTTTCTCTCCACTGTGAGTTCTTTCATGTATTTTGATGTAACAGGAAGAACTAAAGCCTCTTCCACAATACTTACATATATAGGGTTTGTCCCCAGTGTGAGTTCTTTCATGTCTTTGAAGGGAATTGAGAAAAGTAAAGGCTTTCCCACATTGCTTACATACATAGGGTTTCTCTCCAGTGTGCGTTCTTTCATGCATTTGAATGTAACCGGAATTACTAAAGGCTTTTCCACATTGTTTACATGCATAGGCTTTCTTTTCAGTGTGAGTTATTTCATGCTTTCTGAAGGAACTAGAATTATAGTAGGCTTTCCCACATTGCTTACATACATAGGGTTTTTCTCCAGTGTGAGTTCTTTCACGTATGTGAAGGGTACTGGGACAAGTTAAGACTTTATCAAGTTGTTCACATTCATGGTACTTCTTTCCAATGTGAATCCTTTCGCTCTTCTGAAAGCGCTGGGGATAACTGGAGGCTTCTGAATATTTCTTACCTTTATATGAATTCTCTCTATGTTCCTGACACACAGATGCTTTGTGTGCAGTGTGAGCTGGTAGGGGCACATTTAGGGGTGAATCCCCAATGATGACTTCTCCACACACAGAGCTTTCACTTGGTTTGATTCTCGGAAGTGTTTTCTTGTTCACAACAGGATGGAGAATCTGGCTAAAGTTGTCCCCACACCAACTGTTATCTTTATAGAGTCTCTGTACCACTCTCCCACTACAAAAAAATGAGAAGCACATTACTAAGAGTTTATTAATGATATCCCAGAAGTTTTATGCTCTGTAACAATGGCTTACCAGGAATGGACTGAATACACTGCAGGATGGCTTGAGAACAGCTATTATCAAAATAGTAATATGGATATTTGGTTCCTTACTAGTGCTTCAAAGTATTTTGCTAACATTGAATATCTATAGCACATTTAAATACAGTTGAGTATTCCTTATGCAAAATGCTTGGCACCAAATGCATTTTGGATTTTGTAGTATTTGCATATGCATAATAAGATATCAAGATGGGTCTCAATCTAAACATAAAATTCATTTTTATTTCATAAACATTTTATACTCAAAACCTGAAAGTAATTTCATAAAACATTTTTAATAATTTTGTGTATGGAACACAGTTTGTGTACTATAAACTGAGAGGGTACCACTGTGGCATGATGTCAGTGCTATAGATGTGGCCCATATTGGAACATTTTGGATCTCAAATTTCCAATTAGGAATGCTCAATCTGTATGCATTTTTTTGGAGAAAACTGAGATTAAATCAATTTGAAGCTGAGCATATTTGTACCGTCTGCTTGTTTTTAAAATTTTCTGTTACTCTAAGATTCATGATGTACTTTGCTTTCTCTTGTGAGTGCAAATTACCTCATATTTCTCCTGGAATTTTTGTAGCGATCATCAGTGGCTTGAGTTTCCCATTGTTTTTCTAAAATGCAGACCAAAACACGTCATTATGTCTAATTTCCATACTGTAGAAAAAAACAATAGATTCTTGCTAGATTCATGGCATCATGTGACCAGGTTGGTATGTTCACCGAAATGTTCCCTTTCTATACTCCCAAATCATGGAACAGTATTGACAATCAAATAACAATTGCTATCTGACTGACTATGAGAAGGAATGTCACACTTACCTAGAGAGACCAGGTTCCTGTAGTTTTCTTGCATCACATCTCTGTAGAGTTTTTTCTGGGAAGGATCCAGTAAAGCCCATTCCTCCAAGGTGAAAGCGACAGCCACATCCTCAAACGTCACTGACTCCTAAAATATCCCACATATATTTCCAGGAGGAAGGGTGAGACTCATGGCACTAGAGATCTACAGTCATTTCCTAAGAATTTCACAGGATATCATGTTCTCTCAATATGCCATCACTTGGTTGTCACACTCCGGCACTCTGTCACACTCAGATCCTCTCACACAGCAATTCTGATGCTGCACCAGAACTAGTAGGTAAAGCAACGGCAGAACAGAACACCTGTTGTGCTACTGGGTCACTTCAATTTCTCTTTATATAGGTTTGCAGTCCCTCCCATAACAAAATATTACTATTTAGTGTGCATGAGAGTTAACGGCAACTGTCTTGAGACTGCTTACTCTTAGAGATACTTAAGAACAAACTTTGACCCTTGCTGGTATTTGGGAAATGCTATTGGGATGGACCTCACCATCCTAATTGCAAAGAAGGTCTTGGTGTTCCAAACCAGTTTATGCCAAAAATATGTTACCTGTTTAACTCCAGTTATCCCTCTGAATGTTTGAAATTTTGTAACATGTTCATCAAAAAACAGCCTACCTCATCTTCCCCCCAAATACACTGTGGATGATGAATCTAGAGATGGTCTATAGTAAATATTTAACATCTGTTGTCACAACTTGTTACTTGGTGAACTCAGTGCATTCTTTGTGACTGCACTGACAGTACATTTGGAAGCTTGTATATGTTTTATTATAGATCAACTGGAAAGGAATACTGAACAGGGCTAATGAAGGACAATTCAGGATACTAATAGAAAAACATTACAGTTTTTATTGGAGTTTATCAAAGGACAGTAAAAGAAGTGGAAGGATGGTGTCTAGTCAACTTTTTTGCCTCTGTGATCAAAAGACCTGACAAAAATAATTTTAAAGGAGGAAAAGTTTATTTGGGATTCATGGTTTCAGAGGTCTCAGTCCAGAGATAGCCAATTCCATTGCTCTGTGCCTGAGATGAGCCAGACATCATGGGGCAAGGGTGTGGCAGAGAGGTCTCTGCTCACCAGGGACAAAACATATGCACTCAAGGCACACCCCCTTTGTGACCTAACTCCTCCAGCACACCCCATCTGCCTAAATTTACCACCCAGCTAATCCATTCAAGTATATCAATGCATTGATTAGGTTAAGGCTCTCCTAGACCAATCATTTCACTTCTAAACTTTTTTGAAATGTCTCACATGTGAGGTTTTTGGGGAGACATTTCATATCTAAATATAACAAATGAATTCAAAGTCTACCAGATATGGTGGTGGATGTCTATAATTCCAGCTACTCAAGCAGCTGAGGTAGGAAGATCAAAAGTTCAAGAACAAGTGGGTGCGGTGATGCAAGCCTGTAATCCCAGCACTTAGGGAGGCTGATACAGAAGAATCATGAGTTCAAAGCCAGCCTCAGCAACGGTGAGGTGCTAAGCAACTCAGTGAGACCCTGTCTCTACATAATACACAAAATAGGGCTGGGGATGTGGCTCAGTGGTCGAGTACCCCTGAGTTCAATTCCCAATACCATAAATAAATAAATAAATAAATAAATAAATAAATAAATAAATAAATAGGTGGGAATGTAGTTCAGTGGTAGAGCACCCCTGGGTAGAGCACCCCTGTACTCCCCCCACAAAAATTCACTGTCATCAAGTTGTCATCTCTCATGCATATATCTATAAAATTGTATAATGCCCCAAAACACACCTTTTCCTAGATAGCTAAAAACTAGTTTATCAAATCCAGTAGGCATAATAAATGTTTAAAATCTCTGGAAGAAAAAGTGATGATTTGACGAAATACACAAAAGGCCTTGAAACCATATTATTCACAACACTATACTATTAACAGAAAAATTAACAAAGAGATCATGGGAAAGGAAAACAGTACTGAAGGGGTCCACATGTAAACAGAAAATTGATAGAGTGTAGCTCAGTAGTAGAGCTCAAATCTAGCATGCACAGAGCCCTGGGTTCAATCCCCAGCACCACAAAAACAAACAAAACAAACAAAAAACGGGTTAGTATACAGAGTAAAACCGAATGAATGCATGCATGCTTGAGAACAGACCAAAGTATACTTAACATAAAACACTATACATTAAAAGATCCACTATAAAAGTTATCAAAAAGGATGATACAGAAATACTGCACAAATGCAAGGTGAAACCACTTAAAATCATCAAAGGCAGATTACAGCAAGCATCAGACAGAATAAACGAAGGTGAAAATAAGATTGAAATTAGGCAGCCCATTGAAGGTAAAGAAAGCAGAATAAAATTCAGAGAATGTGTCAAGACAGTATCTGCCTTGTTGAAAGAAGTTTCCTGGAGGGTGCTTAATCACACAAAGAAACAGTGTCAGCGCTGGGGCGTGCAATCCCAGCAACTTGATGAGCCTCCTCAATTTAGCAAGATTATTTCTAAAAAAAATAAG
>PVHX01024087.1:11821-24722 GCA_004024805.1 Geosciurus inauris
AATAATAAAATAAATAAAAAAAATAAGGACTGAGGATGTAGCATAGTGACAAAGTGCCCCTGGGTTCAATCCCTAGTACCAAAAAGGAAAACAAAAACAAGCCAAGAGTGATGGTGCATGCCTGTAATCCCAGCACTTAGGGAGGCTGAGACAGGAGAATCGCGAGTTCAAAGCCAGCCTCAGCAACCGTGAGGCGCTAAGCAACTCAGTGAGACCCTGTCTCTACATAAAACACAAAATAGGGCTGGGGACATGGCTCAGGGGCCAAGTACCCCTGAGTTCAATCCCCAGTACCAACAACAACAACAACAACAACAACAAAAGCATTAGGAAAAAAAGTAAATGACAAAACAATAAAATTGTTACTTTCTTTACTCCTACCTGAACTAACAGAAATGTTTCTTCACAGTGACAATATCAATAATGTACTAGGCAGCTATAACTGTTGATAGGTAAGATGGATGACATGGGATAGGAAGAAGGAGATCAGAACATACTAAGGTACCTGCACTGGACATGAAACCACACATTGTTATTTAGAAGTGCATTTAGATTGATTGTAAATGGATTTTGATAACTCCAGAAATTCACTAAAAGAATTTAGAAAACAAGTATAATTGATTTCCTAATGAAGGAGAGAAAATTGAATCACATAAAATGTGCAATTAAATGAAGATGCAGAGGGGCTGGAGATATAGCTCAGATGATAGAGTGCTTGCCTTGCATGCACAAGGCCCTGGGTTCAATCCCCAGCACCACACACACAAAAACAACCCAAACAAAAAAACAAAACAATGAGAATGCAGAAAAGCAAGATGAGTTTACATGAAAATCCAGAAAACTAAAACAAATAGAGAACAGTTGCAAATATGGTACTAATTAGGTCACATATATCAATATTTTAAGTGTAAATGAAGTAATATATTGATTAACTCTAGCCTTTCAACAATGTATATATGTCAGAAATCATTAAGTTTTAAATTATTTAAAAATGACACAATTGTCAAAGGAGAAGTCTCAAAAAATTTAAATATTTCAAAATATATGAAAATGAACATGTGATCTTAAGATCACTTCTGGGATACAGAAAAGGCAGAGTTTAGCCGGGCACGGTGGCGCACGCCTGTAATCCCAGCACTTAGGGAGGCTGAGACAGGAGGATCGCGAGTTCAAAGCCAGCCTCAGCAATGGCGAGGCGCTAAGCAACTCAGTGAGACCCTGTCTCTACATAAAACACAAAATAGGGCTGGGATGTGGCTCAGTGGTCAAGTGTCCTTGAGTTCAATCCCCAGTACCAAAAAAGAAAAAAGAAAAAGAAAAGGCAGGGTTTATGGAGAAATTTAATGCAATGAATTTCTATACCAGAAAAGAAGGAACTCTGGACTCAATTGTCTAACATTTCACATCACAGGAAGAGAATAAGATAATCTTCAATAAGGCAGAGAAAAATAACTACGGAAGGTATCAATAAAATTACAAACTAGAATCAATAGAGGCAAATAACAAAACCAAAAGAAGTTTTCTGAAAAGAGTATCAAAATTGATAAAACCTTATTAAGCCAAGCTAAATAAAACTAAAGAGGATGCACAAATTCCTAACATTTGTAAGGAAAGAAATGCCATCCCTACTAATCCCATGGACATCAAAGGAATTATCCAAGCTTGGGATGGTGGTGCATACTTTTAATCCTAGTTGCTCAGGAGTCTGAGGCAGGAGGGTCTGGAGTTGGGGTTACTCTTAGAATTTTTTTAAAAAATATTTCTTAGTTGTAGATGGACACAAATATCTTTATTTATTTTTATGTGGTGCTGAGGATCAAACCCAGTGCCTCACGCATGCAAGGGAAGCACTCTACCACTGAGCTACAATCCCAGCCCATACTCTTAGAATCTTATCAAGACTCTGTCTCAAAATAAAATAAAAGAAGGGTTGGGGATGTTTCTCAGTGGTACAGTATTTGTCCAAGCATCTCTGAAGCCCTGGCTTTAATTCACAATAGTGTACACACACATACACACACACACAAAAGAACCATCCAGGAATGCTATGAACATTTCCATGTCCATAAATTAAGTAACTTAGATGAAATCAACCAATTTCTGAAAAGAAACAATCTTAAAAAAAACTCACATAAGGAGAGATAATGTAAGACCATAGGTATTAAAGAAACTGAACAAAGAACTGTCAAAAACAGGAAAGACTAAGCCCAAGTGCATTCAACCATCATGAAAACTACAAATATTCCTTAAGAATAAAGGTTGGAAAAAAAGCTCAAAAGTAATAGCAAATTAGATCTACCAGTGTATAAACAGAAGTATACATCAAAATCAAGTGGGAATTATCATAGGTATGTAAGGATGGCACAACATTTAAAAATCAATTAATGTAATAAATCACCCCAACGAGCTAAAGAACAAAACTCCTAAAATCAAATGAATGAATACAGAGAAAACATAAGGCAAGAAACAATAAAAGGCCTTGAGATTGAGGAGGAACAAAAATGTCTTTGGCCAGATGTGGTGACACATCCCTGTAATCCCAGCAGCTGGGGAGCCTGAGGCAGGCGGTTCAAGAGTTCAAAGCCAGCCTCAGCAATTTAGTGAGGCCCTAAGCAACTTAGTAAGACCCTGTCTCAACATAAAATATAAAAAGGGCTGGGTAAGTGGCTCAGTGATTAAGGGCCCTTAGGTTCAATCTCTGGTAACCAATAAACGAAAAGTCTTTGTTCAGAGATGACATTATTATTGACTTAGAAAATCACAAAGAACCAACAAAATGCTCCTGAAATTAATATGGGATTGTAGCAAGGTTGCATAATACTAACTTAATATACAAAAATCCATCATTCTGCTATATCAACTACAAAAAAACATGATATCAAATTGAAAACTCCATTTATACAGCAGTAAGAGTGAGAAAAAAGCCGGGCGCGGTGGCGCATGCCTGTAATCCTAGCACTTAGGGAGGCTGAGACAGGAGAATCGCGAGTTCAAAGCCAGCCTCAGCAATGGCGAGGTGCTAAGCAACTCAGTGAGACCCTGTCTCTACATAAAACACAAAATAGGGCTGGGGATGTGGCTCAGTGGTCGAGTGCCCCTGAGTTCAATCCCCAGTACCAAAAAAAGAATGAGAAAAAGACAATTTCATTTAATATACAAGACCACAGCCGGGCACGGTGGCTCACGCTTGTAATCCCAGCTCTTAGGGAGGCTGAGAGAGGAGAATCGCGAGTTCAAAGCCAGCCTCAGCAACGGCGAGGCGCTAAGCAACTCAGTGAGACCCTGTCTCTACATAAAACACAAAATAGGGCTGGGGGTGTGGCTCAGTGGTCGAGCACCCTTAAGTTCAATCCCTGGTACAAAAAAAAGAAAAAAAGAATATAAATAATAACAAATGCTGGTGAGAATGTAGGGAAAAGGTATAGTCCTACATTGCTGGTGGGACTGCAAATTAGTACAACCACTATGAAAAGCAATGTGGAGATTCCTCAAAATATTCAGAATGGAAATCACCATATGACCCAGCTATCCCACTCAGTATTTATCCAAAAGAACAAAACCCAGCATATTATAGCAACACGGTCACTTTGGTGTTTATAGTAGGACAATTCACAATAGCCAAATTATGGAATCTACTCAGATGCCCATGAATAAATCAAGAAAATGTGGCATATATATATATATATATATATATATATATATATATACACACACACACACATATATACACACACACACACACACACACAATGGAGTTTTACTTAGCCATAAAGAATAAAATAATGGCTTTTGCCAGTAAAGGATGGAAATGCAGAAAATTATGCTACGTGAAATAGTCCATATTCAGAAAATCAAGGGTTGAATATTTTCTTTCCTGTGAGGAAGCTAGAGCAAATTAAGGGAAAGAAGGTGGTGGGGGAGGGGATAAGAAATCATAAAGACAGGGAAGATCAGTGGAGTCGAAGTAGGAGAACAAGAGGGAGGGAGGAAGGGAAGGGGGAAGAAATATGGAACGAATTTAACAAAATCATGTGTGTGTGTGTGTGTGTGTGTGTGTGTGTGTGTATGCACCCAAGGGAATTTTATCTTTATGTATATGTGGAAAATGCCAATCAAAAATAAATAAATAATGGAATGAAAGGAAGATCAGTAGAGTTAGAGGAGAGAGAAAAGTGTGAGGGAGAAGCAGAGAAAAACAGGGGGAATGGGGATTAAAATCAAATTCCTTGTATGTATAATTTTGTTAAAATGAACCCACATATTGGGGCTGAGGTTGTGGCTCGGTGGTAGAGTGCTTGCCTAGCATGTATGAAGCACTGTATGAGGCACTGGGTTCGATCCTCAGCACCACATTAAAAAATAAATAAATAAAATAAAGGTACTGTGTCTATCTACAACTAAAAAAATTTTTTAAAAATTTTTTTAGTTATTTATGGACCTTTATTTTTTACTTATTTGCTTATATGTGGTGCTGAGAATCGAACCCAGTGCCTCATACATGTTAGGCAGGGGCTCTACCACTGAGCCACAACCCCAGTTCCCCCCAAATTTTTTTTAAATGAACCCACATAATATGTATAATTATAATGCTCTAATAAAATAAAAATTACAAAATAAATCCACCCCAAAAGCAAACTGGGTCTTACTCTTTTAGGGCCTTTGTGATAGCTTCTTATCCTTCGCCTCAGCCCTACCCTTCACCCGACTCCCTGTCTTTTGCAAATAATTCTTTGCTACCAGATCCATCTACAAAGGCATCTGTCTTCTCAGTAAGGGCCTTAGTAGCCAGGACCAATATCCCTGATGAACACAGATAAGGTTCTGCCTCTCCCCCTGCTCCGTGTTAGGATAATTCCAAAGTTGACTTAAGCTCATTTAAAGTTATGTTCAAAAGACAAGACTTTTGTTGTAATTATTACTCTGATCTCAAAAAAAGGATATTATTCAAAACTAACTAATGGTTTGGGTAGATTGTAAAAGGCAATTAAATATTGTAAAAGAGTTTTTAAAAAATGTAAAACTTAAGCCGGGCGTGGTGGTGCAAACCTGTAATCCCAGCACTTTCGGAGGCCGAGACAGGAGAATCCCGAGTTCAAAGCCAGCTTCAGCAACAGCGAAGTGCTAAACTACTCAGTGAGACCCTGTCTCTAAATAAAATACAAAATAGGGCTGGAGATGTGGCTCAGTGGTCAAGTGTCCCTGAGTTCAATCCCCAGTACCTAAAAAAAAAAAATGTAAAGGATTTATGGGCCTTTGTGGAGGCTAAATGGATATCAAAGATACCTTATTGAAATCATGTTTCTTGGTTCAAAGCTACTATGCAAACTAAATATATATTTGCTCTTGTTAATTTCACTTTGTATTTTTCTTGTAAAACCTTATAATCATTGCCCAAAGTATCGAGCAAGATGCACAGAAGCAGAGATTTACTGAAAGTGAAAATGAAAGTGCACTGGGAGCGGAGGGGGCCAAGGTCCTGGAGCCTGAGTGAGTCTTGTCTTCTATGCTGAGCTCTGCCTTGTTCCCTTCCCCACAGACTTCAATGAAGACCTTGGCCTCCGTGCTTTCACTGGTTACTTTATTTTCACCTAATTAGAATGCAGAATTTGTGAGAGTTGTCATGGTGATAAACCCTCAATGGTGGGAGTTGCCATGGCAACTGAATATGCCCTAAATTGGAACATGATGACTCATCTCCCCATCTTGTACCCAAGCTGGCATTTTCTTGTACCCTAACTCTGCTGTGCCCCTCCTCCATGATGTTCTGCCTCACCTTGGGCCCAAAGCATGGATCTGGTCCACTGTGGACTGAATCTCTGAAACTGTGAGCCACAATGAACTCCCTGATCCAAGTCATTCTTGGTTATTTTGGTCACAGCGATGAAAAGCTGACTAAAACATCAGGCTAGGGTAGTATCTGTATTTTCAGTTTTGTGTATTCACAGGTTAAAAAGATTTTTAGAGGTGAGCACTTGTAGTCCCCCATGCTCTAGAGGCTGAGTTGAGAGGTTCACTTGAATCCAAGAGTTCAGGGCCAGCCTGTGCAACTTAGCAAGACACCAACTCTTTAAAAAATAAAACAGTTTAAAAATGGATTTACAAAGGAATTACTAATTAGAACAAATTTTAAAATTAAAAAAACCTAATTAAAACAAATTAAAATTTTTAAAAAAAATGTGAACTAGAAAAAAAACCGGGCAGGATTATTTTACAAAAGAAAAGGCAAGCCAGGCACGGTGGTGCAAGCCTGTAATCCCAGCACTTAGGGAGGCTGAGACAGGAGAATTGCAAGTTCAAAGCCAGCCTCAGCAATGGCGAGGCACTAAGCAACTCAGTGAGACCCTGTCTCTACATAAAACCCAAAATAGGGCTGGGGATGTGGCTCAGTGGTTGAGTGCCCCTGAGTTCAATCTCCAGTACCAAAAAAAAAAAAAAAAAGAAAAAAGAAAAGGCAACCTTTATTTTTATTTGTATTTCATTATGAATGAAATGTCTACTTACATTGGTTTTTTTATAGTTCATTTCCTATGAATTACCTATTAATATTCTTTGCTCATTTTTTCCATTGCACTGACATTTTAATACATTCACTTAGGTTTTATACTTATTATGACAAACTTTGTTATACATGTTGCAAGTAAAAAAATAAAGCTGGCAGATCTGCCACAGTATGCACTGCCCATGAAGTTGAGCATGAGTCTACAAAAGGCCCCTCGAGGAGTCCTTCATTAAAGAACCCAGTTTGGTAATGTGCAAAACTCTGTTCACAGCCTACCTGCAATCCTTTTACTTGACTATTTAATAATAGTTCTCAATGTTGATCAGTTTTTTTGGATATTGTGAGAAACATTTGTTTTAAGTGCATAGACTGAGCAATGCCAGAAGATAGGATCTCATTCATCACTCACACCACATCATAAAGGGAACCTGGCTGGTGCTCTGAAGGCCTCTTTGTCTCGGGACAGGGAGATCCACAATGAGGACACCCACCTGCTGCTGCGGATTCTCTCCTGACCCACACCCACACTGTGCTATTTTTGTTATGGTGATTAGAATGGACAAAGACAGTGGCTTAAACATTATTTTTTTGGATATTGCTGTGGTAGCAGTGAGATAGCCAGAAATAATATTTTCATTTTAATTCAACCTGAATAATGTACATGCCCAGGTATAGCTGTGGACCCATTTTCTCTACCTCTAAATTATATAATCACAGGGATGGGTACCAGGTGAAAACTCAGACATGTTTTGGGTCTTCATTCAGTCAGTGTCAATACATTTACCACGAAGCATGTGACAATATCAACTTTTCACACGTAATTGAAAGGTTAAGACCTTCAGAATGCACAATGACTCAGAGACTCATAGGTTCTTTATACCATACTTTGGAAAAATCAGAAAAAATGTGTAGAAATTAATTCAAAGTACATAATATCTACAAAAAAAATTTTAAGAACCCCAATGTATATATTTTATGAACACAACAGAAAAGCTTTCCATCATGGATAGTGTCTTAGTCAGCTTTTTTGCTGCTGTGACTGAAAGATCCAACTAGAACAATGTTAAGGGAGGAAAAGTTTATTTGGGGGCTCATGGTTTCAAAGGTCTCAATCCATAGACAGCCGGCTCCATTCCTCAGGGCTTGAGGTGAGGCAGAACATCATGGCAGAGGGAAACAGCTCACATGGTGATCAGAGAGCAGAGAGAGACTCCACCCGCCAGATACAGACTTATACCCCAAAGCCATCCCCAATTCCCACCAACTCCAGCCACACCCTACCACTTCAGTTACCAGTTAATCCCCACCAAGGGATTAATTCACTGATTGGGTTAAGACTCTCACAACTCAAATATTTCTCCTCTGGATTTTTTTACATTGCCTCACATGTGAGGTTTTGGGGGACACCTCACATCTAAACCATAAATGGATGGGGTGACCTGACATAACAATAATACAAATTCTTCTCCAAATCATATCCTACATGAAATTCTCTTAAAAATCCCTATGAATGAAGGTGTAAATTTGACTAAATTATGCCAAATACCCTCAGAAAAATCAAAGAAAATGCAAAAATACACTACTCAAAAAAGGAATTAATTAAAGAAAAGAGTGATAGATACCCTGGCCAGCTACAGCACACCCTATACAGTCATGAGTTACTTTGATTTTGTTTATTTTTAAAAAAATTCTCTTCCAGCTTTATTGTGGTATAATTGTCAACTAAAACTGAATATATTTATTTTATTTATTTATTTATTTATTTTTAAAATATTTTTTAGTTGTAGATGGACACAATGTCTTTATTTTATTGCTTTGTATGTGGTGCTGAGGATCGAACCCAGGGCCTCATGCATGCGAGGCAAGCGCTCTACCGCTGAGCTACAATCCCAGCCCTAAAACTGAATATATTTAAAGTGTGCAATACGACATGTTGATATAGGTATAGATTGTGAAATAATTACACATATATATCACCTCAAATAGTTTTCTTTTTGGTATGTAAGTAAAATACTGAAAACTACTATCTTAGATAATGTGAAACCTGTGGTCCATTAGGGAGGATGATGCAGAAGGATTGCAAGTTCAAAGCTGACCTTGGCAACACAGAAAGAACCTATCTCAAAATTGTAAAAAATTTAAAAAGGGGGCTGAGGATGAGGCTCAGTAGCAGAGTATCCCTGGATTCCATCCCCAGTACTACAAAATAACAATGAAAACAAAATTGTCATTTTTGACAACAGGGATGGAAATGGAGATCATTATGCGAAGTGAAATAACTCAGGCAAATAACAAATACCAAATGACCTCACTCATGTAGAATCTGAAAAAGTTGATCTCACAGAAGTTGAGACTAGAGTGGTGGTGGCCAAAGGCCGCAGACAGTGGGTGGACAGGGGTGGGAAGTATGGGCCAATGGGCCCTAAGTCACAGATAGGAGAAAGCCCTGGGTTACTTTTGCACTGTGTAATGAGAACAGAAAACAATTATGTTCTGTACATTTCAAAAAGCTTTAGAAGTAGCCAGGTGTGGTGGCACACGCCTGTAATCCCAGCACGTTGGGAGGCTGAGACAGGAGAATCGCGAGTTCAAAGCCAGCCTCAGCTACAGTGAGGCACTTAGCAATTCAGTGAGACCCTGTCTCTACATAAAACACAAAATAGGGCTGGGGATGTGGCTCAGTGGTTGAGTACCCCCAAGTTCAATCCCCAGTACCAAAAAAAAACACAAAAAACCAGCCTCAGCAATGGCGAGGTGCTAAGCAACTCAGTGGGCCCCTGTCTCTAAATAAAAAAACCAAAATAGGGCTGGGGATGTGGCTCAGTGGTCTAGTACTCCTGAGTTCAATTCCCTGTACCAAAAATAAAAAGCTTTAGAAGTAAGGATTTTGAAAAGTGTTACCACAAAGAAATGAAAAATGAGGAAATATGTTCAACTTCATTTAAACATTATACAATTTATACATGTATCAAACACTATAGTCCCCTATTAATACATACATCACTTATGTTTGGGGTATCTGATAAAAAATTTAAAAGAAGCAAAATACAATTTTTCTAAGAAAAAAAAGTAAAAAGAGAAAGAGAGCTGGGCGCGGTGGCACAAGCCTGTAATCCCAGCACTTAGGGAGGCTGAGACAGGAGAATCGCGAGTTCAAAGCCAGCCTCAGCAACAGCGAGGTGCTAAGCAACTCAGTGAGACCCTGTCTCTACATAAAACACAAAATAGGGCTGGGGATGTGGCTCAGTGGTCGAGTGCCCCTGAGTTTAATTCCCAGTACCAAAAAAAAAAAAAGAGAGAGAGAGAAAATACATCCTGAACTCTCTTCTTTTGGCTTAGTGAAACCAAAAGTAGAGATCAGCCAAATACAGCTCTTGATATGTAATGTCAAGATGTAATGTAAGTATGGGGCTGGGACTGTGGCTCAGTGGTAGAACACTTGCCTCGCATGCGTAGGGCACTGGGTTTGATCCTCAGCACAACATAAAAATAAATAAAGATACTGTGTGTCCATCTACAACTAAAAAAAAAAATTTTAAAAAAAGATGTAATGTAAGTATGGATTTAGCAGTTTTACAAAGTTTTAAATATCTTAGTTATGCTTGACTTCAATACTCTTGTCTTACAAGAAACTAAAAATATTTAACATGGTAATCAATAACTAAATATAGATTATTGCTTTTTGAATTTCTGCTAAATAATTCTAATCCATTTTCATATAAATGCATGCCATTGGCAAGCCAAAGATATGATCAAGTAAAATTAAATGTGAAATAAAGAAATGTACACGTGTATGTCAGAAAAACGTAAGTCTCAACGTCCATGATTTCTGGGGTTTGCCCTCTTCTGCTTTCTAAATCTTCCTTGGCACCCGTAAAAAGTCTCTTATTAAGCAAGGTATTGATGGCACATGCCTTTGATCACTGGTATTATGGAGTCTGAGGCAGGAGAGTGGCCTGGGCAAATTAGCAAGGCCCTGTCTCAAAATAAAAAATAAAAAAAAGGCCGGGGATGTGGCTCAGTGGTAAAGCACCTCTAGGTTCAGTCCCTGGTACCAAACAAAAACCAAACAAACAAAAAGAAGTATATAGTGAAGGGCTCTCCTTTAAGCATGAGCCTCAGATGAATATAATATATTTATAATTTTTAATACATTTCTTTTAGGTAGTACATTTTTTCAAGGATTCTCACAGATTATCTTGGTTCAAGGTCTTAATATTAATTACATTTATAGGATTCCACTACATGAGGAATTTTCACAGACTTTGAAACTTTGTTACAAATGGCAACTTCCTTGTGTTTTTCGTATTCACAGGATTTTCATCCAATGTGCATTCTTACATGTGGGCCAGCTAAAGACTTCTGCACATCTATTCCAGGTTTCTCTCTGTAATGAGTTCATTTAAATGTGTATACTGGGGGCTGGGATTGTAGCTCAGCGGTAGAGCGCTTGCCTCGCATGTGTGAGGCCCTGGGTTCGATCCTCGGCACCACATACAAAGCAATAAAATGAAGATATTGTGTCCATCTATAACTAAAAACTATTTTGAAAAAAAAAAAAAAGTGTATACTGAACCAAGATGACTACATTCCCATCTGCTTTATCCTGATTCAATTCTCATCCCTGTGCATTTGCATGTTTGCTAGAAAGATCATGCGATAAGGGAAGTTGTTCCACATTCTTCATTCAGGGTTATCCTGCAGCGTGAGTTCTCCCATGTCTGTGAAAGGAAGTGGACTGAAGGAAGGCTTTCCCACACTGCTTACACATGCAGGGTTTCTCTCCAGTGTGAGTTCTTCCATGTATTTTAACGTTATAAGAGGAACTGAAGCCTTTTTCACATTGCTTACGTATGGAGGGTCTGTCTCCATAATGAGTCATGTTTTCAGAGAGAAGAGGGGAAACGAAGGCTTTCCCACATTGCTTACGGACACAGGGTTTCTTTCCAGGGTGAGCCTCTTCCATGTTTTTTCTTAGGTAACTGGAATAACTGAAGGCTTTTCCACACTGCTTGCACACACAGGCTTTCACTGCACTTTGAGTTCTTCCACATCTTCTGAAGGGAGTGGAATCACAGTGGTTTTCCCACGTGGTTTACAACAAACACAGAGTTTCTCTCTGCTGTGAGTCTGTTCATATATTTTAATGTAATGAGCATAACTAAAGCCTATTCCACACTGCATACATATGAAGAATCTGTTTCCAGGGTGAACTCCTTTGCGTATTTGAATGGAACTAGAACAACTTAAGGCTTTTCCACACTGCTCACATTCCTGGTGCCTCTCTTCAGTGAGTCTTTTGATGCTTCATTGAGGATAAATGAAGGTTTCCCCCCACACTTATGCATCTATAGGACCTCTTTCCATATTCCTGATACTCACATGGTTCCTGTCTGGTGTGAACACTTCAGGGCACATTTACAGATGAATGATCAAGGAGGATCTCCACATGCATGGTTTTCACTTGGTTTTATTCAAGGAAAAATTTTCTTGTTCACAATAGGATCTGGAGTACAACTGAAGATTTCTACTTCGACATTCTTTATGTTGACTACCTTCTTCATGTTCAGAATCTCCCTACCACTTGACTTCTGGGGGAAAAAATGAGAAGCAAATTACTAAGATTTTGTCTCTTAATAACTTATCACAAGAAGTATGGGGTTTATGCCCTGTATGAATTTTTGAACCTGAATGGATTGAATGCTCTTCAGGATGGCTCAAGGACAGAGATTTTCACTATAAGTGATACTGTTATACAGCATCCTAATACTGTCTCAAAGCAAATAGTTTAGCAAACACTGAATATCTATAGCACATTTAAATACAGTGAGTTTTCCTGATGCTACATGCTTGGGTTCAAAAGCATCTGGATTTTAAAATATTTGCATACACATGATGAGATAGCCTCAGGATGAGACTCAGTCAAAATATAACATCCCCTTTTGTATCATAAATGCTTTATCCCCAAACCTCGTAGGCAATCTCACACAGCATTGTTGGCAATCCTGTGCACAGGACAAAGCTTGTGTATATGGAAGCACCCAAAAGTGTCACATGTGACACGTCAGTGCTCCAGATGTTGCCAATACTGGGAAATTTCCCATTTCTGATTTTCCGATTATGGATGCTAACTGGAAGGGTACATTTGCAGAAAAAATTTTCTGAGATCAAATCAGATCGAAGTTGGAGTTAATAGTACTGTTTGCTTGCTTTTAAAGTTTCCTCTCACTCCAAGATTCAGGAGAGGTATTGTTTTCTCTTGTGAGTGTAAGTTACCTGAGAATTCTTCTGGGATTTTTGTGCATATTTCTAATGTTCTGGTCTTCCCTTTCTTTTCCTAAAATGCAGACCCAGAAAATCAACATGAATTATTAGAATATTATAGAAAAATTATTAAACTCT
>PVHX01024088.1:0-24597 GCA_004024805.1 Geosciurus inauris
TCACTAAACCAAACTAGAAAAATTTGGAAATATCAAAACCAAAAATCTAAGCCGGGCACGCTGGAGCCCACCTCTAATCCCAGCACTTTGGTAGGCTGAGACAGGAGAATTGCGATTTCAAAGCCAGCCTCAGCAAAGGAGAAGCGTCTCTAAATAAACACAAAATAGGGCTGTACCCCTGAGTGCAACCCCTGGTACCAAAAAAAAAAAAATTGAATTACTAAGTTAGAAAGCAGAAATAGTTCCAGAATTATAAAATGTAGATAAAAATGTACATACTTAATTGTTCAGTATAATTTGATTATAGAATTTAGTGTACCAGAATAAGTACATAAATCATATTAAAGGCCTAAAGAGATTTTTTTGTTGTTGTTTTTGTACTGGGGATTGAACCCTGGGGGCGCTGTACCACTAAGCTACATTCTATATTCTCCCTCTTTTTTTTTTTTTATTATGAAACAAGATCTGGCTAAAATGCTGAGGCTGGCCTCAAACTTGTGATCCTCCTGCCTCAGCTTTCCCAAGTGTTGGGATTATAGGCATGCATCACCAGAAATTGCTAGAGGATATTCTTATTATTCTTCTTTTTTGGTTCCAGGGATTGAATCCAAGGGTGCTTAACCACTGAGCCACATCCCCAACCCCCCTTTTTTTTGAAACAGAGTCTCATTCCGCTGCTTACAGCCTCACTGAATTGCCAGGGCTGACTTCAAACCTGCAAATTTTCCTGCCTCAGCCTCCAGAGCCATTGGGATTAGAGGCATGCACCACACCTGGCTAGAGGATTTCTTTTTTTTTTGGTACCAGGGATTGAACTCAGGGGTCCCCAACCACTGAGCCACATCCTCAGCCCTATTTTGTATTTTATTTAGAGACAGGGTCTCACTGAGTTGCTTAGTGCCTTGCTGTTGCTGAGGCTGGCTTTGAACTCACAATTCTCCCATTTCAGCCTCCCGAAGTGCTGGGATTACAGGTGTGGGCCTCATGCCCCGCTGAGAATATTCTTAATGCTAGGTACAACAAGCATATTATTGTTATGTAAAACAGTCTTAACATCTATAACAGTGTCATTTGCTCTATTCTTGAATTTAACTGTTTTAATGTAAGTCCTTGTTTTTTGTAACTTTATTAATTTAAAAATATTTACTAGGGGCTGAATGTGTAGTTCAGTGGTAGTGTTTGACTACCATGCGCAATGGCCCAGGGGTCAATCCACACTGAGAGAGAGAGAGAATACAAATTATTACCACCACCAGTCCCCAAACTCAAAATGAGCCATATCTGAAGCTTTAAAAAGGGTCCCAACTTTTTATTCATAGATATGATAATCAACTTATGTTCAATTTTAAAATTAAAATGTGACTGATAATTTTATGATATGGTCTACCACAAGTTAAAGTGGCTAAAAATCAATTAAAATATCCAAAAATTGAATTCTAGCTGGACACAGTGGCACACGCCTGTAATCCCAGTGGTTCAAAAGGCTGAGGCAGGAGGATCACCAAGTTCAAGGCCAGCCTCAGCAACAGCGAGGTGCTAAGCAACTCAGTGAGACCCTGTCTCTAAATAAAATACAAAATAGGGCTGAGGATGTGGCTCAGTGGTTAAGTGCCCCTGAGTTCAATCCCCTCAGCCAAAAAAAAAAAAAAAAAAATTCTAAATTGGGCTTTTAAGCGAAAGGCACTTTTCTAGCTAAAAACAAAATATGCTTTTTTTGTGACTAAATCTATAAACTATAACTTTATAATGTGGCATACTCAAGCATCATCATCATAGGAAAAGGATTATGAACTCTCTATTTACACACAGTAGTAAACTAATGTTAATCATTAAATCAATTAAATCATCCCAAACAATGAAAGCCCCAGTCTTGTAAGGTCCCTTGCCAGATACTTACATAGAATAAACCCACTCAACATGAGGAAGAATTATTGTTCAACCAATCTGACCTTACCAACCATCAAAAAGCCAACTCAGCCTTTGGCAGCACTAACCTCTTCTATAGATACTCCAAAAAGATACTCATACTTCTTGGAATAATTCGTTCTAAGCTCAGAAGCCTTTCGGAAACTAAAAAATCCAAAATATGCATTCTTTTCCAATCCACATATAAACAGAAAATTGAAGATTTAATTAGTCATCTAACCCAACAGTCTAAATTTTTCATGTTTAACTGATAAAAATGTTCTAAAAGAAATCTACCCAAAATTCCTATAACTAAAAAAATTAAAGATTAAAAAACAGGACTAGGGTTGTGGCTTAGTGGTAGAGCACTTGCCTAACACATGTGAGGAACGACGTTCGATCTTCAGAACCACATAAAAATAAAATAAAATATACAACTAAAAAATTTTTTTTAATTTTTAAAAAAAGATTAAAAAGCATTTGTTAATGTTGGAATGACAAAGACCTCACAACATAAAAGTCTGTTGTTTTATAGAAATAGAATAATTTACAAAGACTATCTTAGATTCTTTAATCTCAAATAATCAGAACTATTAGCTAATTCTACACGGTAAATAACTAAAATTACCATCAATTAAATATTAATAAATTAGCATAATTATTAACTTTGTTCTTAAGAAGTCAACTTCTCTAAAGTATAAATCATTTGCAATATGGTTATCAAACAACACATTAGCAGATAAAATGGAGTAAATTCATCAAGTGTTTCTCACAAATGAAGTTATTAATAACCCTCTTTTTAAAATTATTTTTCAAAATATACTATTTCTATAGAATCACTAAATTAGGGCCATAATTGTAGATTGTTAGGCACAGGTCAGTTGGGAGAGAGACAAACGGAAAATGGTAAGTGAAAGCATGACAAAATAAGAACTTCTCAGCAGAATAAGAATTTTTTCAGGTCAATTACTGAATTTTGATTCAGGCACCATTTAAAGCTGCTACTATATTTTCTAAAAACCCTAATGCAGAAGGGGAGCAGAACTCTCTCACACTACTAAAAATCCTTAATCAAAACATGCCTTAACTTTTCCCTCGTCAACAATCTAAGAAAATGGAAAAACAATGAAAATAAACACACCCGTCTACTCCCATTCAATGCTAAGCCTTATTCCACTGGAAACATACTCCTGAAAAGTAAATCCAAAACCACGAGCTCAAAATGCTTCATACAGAATTTACTGAATGGCGGCCAATCGCTGTACACGCTGTCCTGAGCCACACTGAAGGATATCTAGAGCTCTGCGTTCTCCTCTTACAACTTGTACCTTACAGTCAGTCCTTTCGCCACCACTGCAGAAACCTATTTTTTAAATGAGACTAAAATGTTCCTCCTGGCCCATCAATAGGGAAAAAAGCAATCTACACCCTGATTGTCAAAAAAATGTTGGCAGTACTGGTTTTTGAGTGATACACTATCATTAGCACACCTCTGCAGACGATCAACCGGGCAGGAGTTACAACGTCCCTGGGCTAAAGTGAGTAAGCACCCCTAACACAACTTTTAACTGGCTTTCTTCTAGCACTAGACTAATACAGATCACCTGTTAGAACGACTCACACGCACAACCTTCAACAAGTGGCCGAGAGCGGAGATGCGGTTCCCCGTCACTTGTCCCAGGGCGGCAGGTGAAGGCAGTGAACGCCCATCCACACCCATCGGGCGGCCACGGCCGAGGCGGCACACAGCGCGGGACGCTCCGTTATCCTCACCCTCCCGGGCCCGCCAGGTGAGCAGGGCTCCATCGCCCGCGGCGTCCGGCGCTCGGCTCAGCCGGGCTCGACTTCTCGGGCCGTCCAGGTTCCGGAAGGCGAAGTTTCACTCCCGCCCGCGGCGTGGCTGCTCAGGCGCCGCCCGGTTCTCGGAGGGTCCGGCTGCCCGCTCACAGCCGCTGCGGTCACTGCCCGCGGGGCCTGGAGCGAGTCCTGGGCCGCCAACCAGAGCCGGAGCAAGACCTGTCACCCCGGCGGGAAACAAAAGCCGAAGACGAGCGGGCGCGACCGGCCTCGCCTCGGTGAGGGGGAGCGCGGCGGGGGCGGGGAGCGGCTCCCGCGGCCGCCCCGCTCCACGCCTGCGGGAGAGAGCCCCGGCCCCGAGGCCCCTGAGGCGCGGCACGGACCCCGCAGTGCGGCTGGGCCTCCCGAACGCTCACCTCGAGGCTTCCCGGGCCCGGTTCGCCCGGACACGCTGCTCCGAGTTGGGGAGCCGCGCGAGGGGGCGGGGAAGAGAGCGGCCGCCACGGGACCGGGAAGGAGGGAATTTGGCTTTTGGGGGTGCCACGACCACCCGCCCCACCCGTGCAGCCATGGCTCCTGTACCTGTCGCCGCGGTGGCTCGCCGACTCCGTCCTTCTTTGCCTAGCCCGCTCCCGACTCACCCCTCAGCCCGCCCAGCAGACCGCCCGCGCGCCGGACAACGCCGCCTGAGACTGGCAGCGCCCGCGAGCCGGCCCGAATCCCCCGGGCAGCGCCCGGCGCCGTCCCGCCCCCGCCGGCCGCAGGACCCGCCTTCCATAGGGCCCCAGGGCTGTCAGTCCGCCCCCAAAAGGCGCGCGGGCTGCCGCTCCGTCTGCCCGGATTGGTGGCCGAGAATCATCCATGCAAATAAGACCCCGCCCATGTTCATTTGCATCTCCTCCTCCCCACATCAGCCACGTGTCTGGCCCTTGCCCTTTGTGGGGGCTGGAGAGAAGGGATGCCGGAAGCTGACCAACACCCCCTCACACCATCCCTTACCTCCAGAGAAGCTAATGTCTAAACAAGCTACTTGACTTCAAATCTGCATGGTCTCCCTGAAGGTTCTGCCCCTCCCCTAGATTCACTAGGCCTGCCCTGGGGCTGGAGCCAGCAGGCCAGGCTTGCCACAGGAAACTACTCCATGAAGTCAAGATGCTCAGTGGAGTACTGGGGAATCGCACCTTGATAACCACTTTAGCACATAGTACCTCCCTCTGGACACCAGTGACCGTGAAGACCATACTTTCCCAAGGCTCTCTACTTTTCAAACATGAGATCCCAGGTGGTTAAGACAGAAGCAGGCCTTAAAATGGCTGTGTTCTTCCTCTAACCCAACTCCAAAGGCTGGACTGGGGAACTCAGCTTCAAGATGACCACCCCCTAGATGGCCTTAGGGAATCTAGTTCCACCTCTTAATTTTTGAGGAAACAGAAACCTAAATTCCATAGCTAGTTACCTTTGGAACATAATAATTATCTATGAAAACCTAATATTTTATGGCCAAGTTAGAAACCTTGTCTCCTGTTTCCAAATCTGCTCTTTTTGCACCGTGTCACATTCAAGTATTTGCAAAGAGCCTCTTCTGCAAGTCACCATACTCAGTGGTACTGTAATCATTCATTCCCTGCTTTCAGGAGGTGGTATATACAAAAAACAACAAAAAAGCAAAATAGAGTCAACACTGAAATGTCCTCATGGATGGTCCTGTTTCAGTCATTTGTTTACCCTTAGTGCCTAAAAGCTTCCCTTTTTCAAGCTTCTAGGGAGAGTCATTGGAACAATTTATTTGTGCATTAATTCAACAACACAACATTGATCAAAAATACCTTGCATATTAACACCAATTGGTTAAGTGATCTACTATGTTAACTAAGAGCAAGTATTAAGCACTGTGCTGTGCAGGGTATACAAAAGAGAGAAGACACTATGCCAGGCTTCCAAGGCCTCAGCCTAAGAGACAGAGACATCCACATCACATTTCAGTGCTCCTCATGTTACAAGGATTGTGACATGTCTGCAGGGCACTGCGGAGGGCTCCAAGGAGGGAGGAATCAGCCCTCCCTGTGACAGATAGGAAGGGCTTCATTGAAGAGGTGACACTAGAGTCAACTCTTAAAAGATGGAGTAGATATTTGCCAGTCAGAGGTTGTGGGTAGTTTAGGAAAGGAATTCCCTTGCAGGGAGGGATAGCATGAGCAAAAAGCATGCAGAGCCGAGTGCGGTGGCACACGCCTATAATCCCAGCACTTAGGGAGGCTGAGACAGGAGAATCATGAGTTCAAAGCCAGCCTCAGCAACAGCGAGGCGCTAAGCAGCTCAGTGAGACCCTGTCTCTACATAAAACACAAAATAGGGCTGGGGATGTGGCTCAGTGGTTAAGTGCCCCTGAGTTCAATCCCCAGTACCAAAACAAAAAAAAAAAAAAAGCATGCAGACCTGGAAAAGCCTAATAATGAAGGAACACTGAGGAACAGTGTGAGCAAATCTGTAGGGCTGTGTGGACATGTCACATGCTCTGGGACCAGGCTTTTCCAGGAGGAAAACAGAAAAGCCGGGAGGCTGCCAGTCTGTCTTGTAACACACTGCAGCAAACAACTGGCCCTGCAGATACAGCTGCAGTCTTTATTCCCCCACTGGGCCAGAGTCTTTGGGGAACAGTCAGTTCTACAGTTCTGATGGCAGCCTGGCTAGCTCCACCCACTCCCCCAGAAAACCACCCTGCCACAGCACTTGCCCTTCTCGGCATTTGGAAGCATGTGTGCTTGCATTTACCTAAACATCACTGCCCTTCAGAATTCAGAAATGAAGCCGGGCGCTGTGGCTCAAGCCTGTAATCCCAGCACTTAGGGAGGCTGAGACAGGAGAATCATGAGTTCAAAGCCAGCCTCATCAACAGTGAGGCGCTAAGCAACTCAGTGAGACCCTGTCTCTACATAAAACACAAAATAGGGCTGGGGATGTGGCTCAGTGGTCGAGTGCCCCTGAGTCCAATCCCCGGTACCAAAAAAAAAGAAAAAAGAAAAGAATTCAGAAATGATGTGGGTGATAACTGCAGACACCTGGATGCAGGATGTCCTTTCCTAATCCATGGAGCAGTTCTTTGTAGGGCCTGTCACCAAGGTTGGCTTCATGGGTTTATGACCTTTGCAGTGACACAGGGCCCCAAACTTAGAAAGGTCCTGTGTTTGGTTTAATTCTGTACTCTTGCCATCTTGAAACTTTTAGTAATTCTTCAACAAGGGCCCCTGTAAATTATGTAGCCAGTCCTGTCTGTCATTTAGCACCCTTGGGCATGCTTGTGATATAACTCAAACCACATCTTCATTTTTTTTTTTTTTTTTTTGGTACCAGGGATTGAAGTCAGTGGTCTTGACCGCTGAGCCACATCCCCAGCCCTATTTTGTGTTTATTTAGAGACAGGGTCTCACTGAGTTGCTTAGCGCCTCGCCCTTGCTGAGGCTGGCTTTGAACTCACAATTCTCCTATCTTAGCCTCCTGAGCCACTGAGATTACAGGCATGCGCCACCGCACCCGGCCTACATCTCATTTTTAAAGCACTTGGCATTCACTAGGTTTGTTCACATGCCTTAATGGTGATATGGGATGGGCTGGCATTACTTTTTATTTTTATTTATTAAATGAGAAAACTGAAGTTTGGCAACCCTCTCCATGTGGCCCAACTACAAAGTGGCAGAGCTTACACTGAACTCAGCCCACTCAAATCCTATTTTACAAACTGTTGAGCTACCTCTAGCTTGGTTTCAGAATCCTTTCGACAGCAGCTTTGCACCCTAAGGATATACTATTTTAAGAGTCAGAACACAAGCTGGGCACAAGGTGTATGCCTGTAATCCTAGCGGCTCAGGAGGCTGAGGCAAGAGGATTGCGAGTTCAAAGCCAGCGTCTGCCAAACGAGGTGCTAAGCAACTCAGTGAGACCTTGTCTCTAAATAAAAAATACACAATAGAGCTGGGGATGTGGCTCAGTGGTCTAGTGTCCCTGAGTTCAATCCCTGGTACCAAAAAAATAAAAAAGAAGCCGGGCACGGTGGCGCAAGCCTATAATCCCAGCTTTTAGGGAAGCTGAGACAGGAGAATCATGAGTTCAAAGCCAGCCTCAGCAACAGTGAGGCGCTAAGCAACTCAGTGAGACCCTGTCTCTACATAAAACACAAAATAGGGCTGGGGATGTGGCTCAGTGGTCGAGTGCCCCTGAGTTCAATCTCCAGTACCAAAAAAATTTTAAAAATTAAAAATAAATAAGACTCAGAATACATGTTAAAGCAGATATCTGTAATATCACAATTATTTTGAATAGTTTTTCATCAGTTTTGAATAATTTCAGCCCTTATATGTTTAAATACTGTTTCTGTCCCTTTTTCTCTTTCTTTCTGGGTCTCCAATTGAAACACATAGTTGACCTTCTCATTTCGTCCCTTCTGCTATATTTTCTATTTTTGTCCTTCATGATTTGTTCTAAGTATCTTCTATTCTTCAGTTTTTGCATTTGTTTTTTAATATCCTCTTAAACCCACTCATTAACTCCATTTGGTCATTCTATGTTTTAGTTCTAGAATTTGTTTGGTTTGTTCTTTTTAAAAATATATTCCTTAGTTGTTGATGGACCTTTTTTTTTTTTTTAATTTATTTATATGCAGTGTTGAGGATTTAACCCAGTGCTTCTCACATGCCAGGCAAGCACTCTACCACTAAGCCACAACCCTATCCCTGTTTGGTTCTTTTTTATATCTGCTATGCCATTTCTGACATTTTCAGACTTGGCTTTTTTTTTTTTTTTTTTTTAGTTGTAGAAGGACACAATATTTGTGTTTTATTTATTTTATGTGGTGCTGAGGATCGAACCCAGTACCTCAAGCATACGAGGCAAGCGCTCTACCACTGAGCCACAACCCCAGCCCCAGACTTAGCTTTTAAAGAGGTTTTTATTTTGAGACAGGCTTTTTACTTTTCTTTAACATAAGTTGCTGAGGCTGGCCTCAAACTTGCGATCCTCCTGCCTCAGCCTCCAAAGTCATTGGGATCACTGGCGTGCACCACCATGCCTAGCCATTGTCAGTTTTAACCACTAGTTCTTCTTTGTGTTTTATCTGCTTGTGTACCTTGGTTCTGTTTTGGATATTGTATTTGAAAAAAATCATTCAAGATAATGATATCTTCCTCTGGAAAGGATTTCCATTTGCTTCTTCCTGGCATCTGAAGGCAACTAGCAGGGATCACTTTAACTCAATTTCAGGCCTCCAGATTTTCTTTTCTTTTCTTTTCTTTTCTTTCTTTCTTTCTTTCTTTTCTTTTCTTTTCTTTTTTTTTTTTTTTGATACCAGGGATTGAACTCAGGGGCACTTGACCACTGAGCCACATCCCCATCCCTATTTTGTGTTTTATGTAGAGACAGGGTCTCCCTGAGTTGCTTAGCACCTCGCCATTGCTGAGGCTGGCTTTGAACTCGCGATTCTCCTGTCTCAGCCTCCCAAAGTGCTGGGATCACAGGCGTGTGTCACCGTGCCTGGCTCAGGCCTCCAGATTTTCTGAGCCATCCAGATGACTTGAAGCTGGGGTAGGGTCTATGGGACTTTTTTTTTTTTTAAAAAATAGCTTTATTTTGTTGCTTATTTATTTTTATATGGTGCTGAAGATCGAACCCAGTGCCTCACGCATGCAAGGCAAGTGCTCTACCACTGAGCTACAACCCCAGCCCAAGGGACTTCTTGTTTATTTGTGCTTACCACTTATTCAGTGGTATAGCTCTTTAGGGTCCCCATGTAAGATTGGAAGTTGTTTTAGTTAAGTATTGCCCCATAGCAAACTATTCCTATTTTTAGTGGTTTAAAAACAGATGTCAGCAGACTTTTTCTTAAAAGTCTAGATGAGACTTTTTTTTTTTTTTTGGTACTGGAGATTGAACTCAGGGGCACTCGACCACTGAGCCACATCCTCAGCCCTATTTCGTGTTTTATGTAGAGACAGGGTCTCACTGAGTTGCTTAGTTCCTTGCCGTTGCTGAGAACTCATGATTCTCCAGTCTCAACCCTCTGAGTACTGGGATTATAGGCTTGCACCACCAGGCCTGGCTTACATGGGACATATTTTAAGCTTGCAAGCCGTATCATCTGTGTCACATTTACTCAATCTTGCCGTTATAACACAAAGCAGCCATTACTATACATAAATGAATAGCATGGCTGTGTTCCAATAAAACTTTATTAATAAAAATAGATAACCATCTTCAGCCTTAGGGCATCTGTGGAAAACTCACAACTAGCATCATGCTTAATAATGAAAGACTGGTCCTTTCCCCAGAAAACAAGACAAGGACAAGATAAGGATGTCCACTCTAACCACTTCTATTTAATATTATACCAGAGGATCTGGCCAGGGCAATTGGGCAAAATTATGAGTAAAAGGAACACAAATTGAAAAGGAAGAAGTAAAACTGTCTCTCCTCAGACATATGGTCTTGTGTATAGAAAAGTCTAAGGAAGCCGGGCATGGTGGCTCAGGCCTGTAATCCCAGCACTTAGGGAGCCTGAGACAGGAGAATCACGAGTTCAAAGCCAGCCTCAGCAACGGCAAGGTGCTAAGCAAGCAACTCAGTGAGACCCTGTCTCTACATAAAACACAAAATAGGGCTGGGGATGTGGCTCAGTGGTCGAGTACCCCTGAGTTCAATCCCCAGTACCAAAAAAAAAAAGAAAAGAAAAGTCTAAGGAATCCACTAACCAACTGTTAAAACTAAAAAGCAAATTCAACAAGGTTACAGGATATAAACTCAATAACAAAAGTCAAATGCATTTCTATATACTTAACAATGAATAATCCAGAAATGAAATTAAAAGAACAATTCCATTTATAACATCAACAAGAATAAAATAAGAATACAAAGGCTGGGTTTGTGGCTCAGTGGTGGAGCCCTCTCTTAGTATGTATGAGGCACTGGGTTTGATCCTAGCACCACATAAAAATAAATAAAGGTATTGTGTCCACCTACATCTAAAAAAATATGTAAAAAAAAAGAATACATTTAACAAAAGAAGTGCAAAGCTTATCCTGAGAAAACTACAAAACATTGCCAAAATAAGAGCTAAATAATTGGAAAATGCATTGACAGTCTTAGCATTCTTGGGACAGTAATACTCTCCAGATTAACCTTCAGATTGGTACAATCGCCATCACAGTCTCAGGTGACTTCCTAAATAGAAATTGACAAGCTGATTCTCCCATTCATATGGAATTGCAAGGGACCAAGAAAACCAAGACAATCTTTTAAAAGAAAAACAAAGTAGGAGGATGTGATAGTCAGCTTTCTATTACCACAACAAATACCTGAGATAATCAACTTGGAAAAGATTTTATAGGTTCAGTTGACCCCATTGCTTTGGGCCTGGGGTGGCACATCATGGCAGAATGGCAGCAGCTCATGGACAAAACTGCTCATTTCATGACCAGGAAAGGCAGGGGGTAGGGGATCTGGAGTCTCACAACCCCTGTCAAGGGCCCTTAATGAACTAAAACCTCCCAAAAGGTGCCGCTTCCTAAAGACTCCACCATAAAGGTATTCTCCCCAATAGCAGCATCCTGGGGAGAAACCTGTACCACATGGACGTGTGGGGAGAAGTTAAGATCCAAACTATAAGCCCGGCACAGTGGCTCATGCCTGTAATCCCAGCACTTAGGGAGGCTGAGACAGGAGAATCGCGAGTTCAAAGCCAGCCTCAGCAAGGGCGAGGCACTAAGCAACTCAGTGAGACCCTGTCTCTACATGAAACACAAAATAGGGCTGGGGATGTGGCTCAGTGGTCGAGTGCCCCTGAGTTCAATCCCCGGTACCAAAAAAAAAAAAAAAAAAAAAAAAAAAAAAAAAAAAAAAAAATCCAAACCATAGCAGAAGACTCACAATTCCTTGTTTAAAAACTTATAGCAGGGCTGGGGTGGTAGCTCAGTGGTAGAGCGCTTGCCTACCATGCGTGAGGCACTGGGTTTGATCCTCAGCACCACGTATAAATAATAAAATAAAGATCCATCAACAACTACAAAAATATTAAAAAAAAACCTTATAGGAAAGCAAGAGTAATCAACACAGCATAGTATTGGCGCAAGGATACACACACGTAGATGGAATAGAATTGAGAGTACAGAAATAATCCCACATATCTGTGGTCAACTGATTTTCAACAAGGGTGACTAGTGAAGGTGCAGATACAGAGAAATTGAAATTCTCATGCATTGCTGGTGAGAACATAAAATAGCTTGGCTTCTATGGAAAGTAGTTGGGTAGTTCTAAAATGTTAAATACAAGCCGGGCGCGGTGGCTCAAGCCTGTAATCCCAGCACTTAGGGAGGCTGAGACAGGAGAATCGCAAGTTCAAAACCAGCCTCAGCAATGGCGAGGCGCTAAGCAACTCAGTGAGACCCTGTCTCTACATAAAACACAAAATAGGGCTGGGGATGTGGCTCAGTGGTCGAGCACCTCTGAGTTCAATCCCCAGTACCACAATCAATCAATCAATCAATCAATAAAATGTTAAATACAGAATTACCACATTCATAGCAATTTCACTCCTAGGTACATTTCAAAGAATTTAATACAGGGACTCAACAGATTCTTACACACACACACCCCTCAGCATTATTCATAACAGCAAAAGGCTACGGGAAAAACCAAATGTCCATCAACTGGCTAATAGATAAGATGTTATATACATAGAGTGGGACATCATTCAGCCATAAAAATGAATGAAGTACTAATAGAAGCTACACTATGGATGAACCTTGAAAATATTACACTGAGTGAAAGAAGTCAGTCACTAAAGACTATGTATTTATTGTATGACTACATTTGAGTGAAATGAATAGAACGGGAAAATAGGACTTAGCACTGGAGATGTGGGTGAAAGGGGGACAGAAAAGTGATAGGTAAAGTATACCAAATTGTTATTTATTTATTTATTTACTTACTTATTTTAGTTGTTGATGGACCTTTATTTTATTTATTTATTTATATGCGGTGTTGAGAATTGAACCTAGTGCCTCACACGTGCTAGGGAAGTGCTCTACTACTGAGCTACAACTCTAGTCTCCAAATTTCTTTTTAAGTTGGTTAAAATGTTATCGAGTTGACTGTGGTAAGGGTTGCACATAACAGTTAATATACCAAAAACCACTGAATTAGCCGGGTTCAGGGGTGCACATCTGTAATCCCAGCACTTTGGGAGGCTGAGACACGAGAATCGCGAGTTCAAAGCCAGCCTCAGCAACAGCAAGGCACTAAGCAACTCAGTGAGACCCTGTCTCTACATAAAACACAAAATAGGGCTGGGGATGTGGCTCTGTGGTTGAGTACCCCTGAGTTCAATCCCTGGTAATCCCCCCCCAAAAAAGATATTGTGTCCATTTACAACCAAAAAAATTACAAAAAATAACCATCTGTAGTAGTCCTCCCTCGGTCCCCTAATGACTCACTCACTTGCTTTCACAGGCAAAATATGCTCCCTACCTCTTAAGACTCCTAAAGTCTCACCCCATTATTATACCACGATTAAATTTGAAATCCATAATCTCCTCAACTAAATCCAATGCAGGTATAAATGAGTACCCCAAGTGATATTCTTCTCAATCTGAAGAACTTTTGGACTAAGGAGTCAAGTTATCTGCTCTCCACGCGCAATAGTGAGGCAGGGTAAAGAAAACTGCTATAGCCAGGCGTGGTGACGCACGCCTGTAATCCCAGCACTTTGGGAGGCTGAGACAGGAGAACTGCGAGTTCAAAGCCAACGTCCTTAACAGTGAGGCACTATTGATACCCCTATTAAAAAGGAGAAAATGGGTGACCAGGTATGTAACTCAGTGGTAGAGTACTTGCCTGGCATGCACAAGGCCCCAAGTTCCATCCCCAGCCCCAGAAAATAAATAACTAAATAAATAAAAGGGAGGAAATGCTGGGGCATGGTGGCCCATGCCTATAATCCCAGCAGCTCAGGAGGCTGAGGCAGGGGGATTGTGAGTTCAAAGCCAGCCTCAGCAAAAGCAAGGTGCTAAGCAGTTCAATGAGACCCTGTCTATAAATAAAATACAAAATAGGGCTGGGGATGTGGCTCAGGGGTTGAGTGCCCCTGAGTTCAATCCCCAGTAGCAAAAAAAAAAAGAGGAAATAGCAGTCACATGGCAGCCATTAGTCCATAGCAATTCTGAAATCAAGTTGGGCATATGACACCAATTCCTTAGTTAGGTCCCAGTTCTCAGGGTAGTTGGACTTTTCACATGACCATTGGCTTTCCCCACAGTCAAACTGTAGAAGCTGTCTTCTTAAAGCTCAAGCCAGAAATGGTATGACATCACTTCAACTATAGTTTATTGAATAAAGCCGGTTAGAGGGCCGCCCAGAGCCAAGGGGAGGACACAGGGCAAGAATTCCCACAGCCATGACTCATTGGGGCCATCAAGTTAACAGCCTACCTCAGAGGTGGTTTATCAGGGTCTCCAACCTTGGAGGCCCTGAACTCTAGTTTTGTACCCTTAATCCCAAGACACTTTTAAAAGCACAGGTCAGTTTCTCTGGTTGCTCCTTCAGGTTGGCAAATGCCCTTTGGCAAAAGTGGCCTCAAGTGCTAGGCTCACCTCTGTGATGAAGTTGCCAGATTTAACAAATAAAAGTAGGCACATGCAGCTAATTTGAATTTCAGACAAGCAACACATAAATTCCTAATATAAGAATGTCCCAAATATAGCATGAGTATACATATGCTAAAAAATAATTGGTTGTTCTTTTGAAATTTAAAAAAAAAATTTTTTTTGTGATACCAGGGGTTGAATCCAGGGGTGCTGTACCACTGAGCTACACCCCAGCCCTTTTTATTTTTTATTTTGAGACAAGGGTCTCACTTGGTTGCTCAGGCTGACCTTTGGACTCCTGAGTCCTCCTGCCTCAGCCTGGGTAGTTGCTGGGATTATAGGCATGTACCACTATGCCCACCACTGAAATTCAAATGTAACTGGGACATATACACTAAATAATTATTCTTTGCCCACCTGAAATGCAGGTAAGAATTTAACTGGAAACACTGTATTTTTTCTGGAAACTCTAACCTCTCTGGACTCTTACACATTCCTGTATCTTGGTCCAATTATTCCTTACTCTCTCATTAGGTTTTTGAAGCTTTTTTTTTTTTTTTAATTTTTTTAGTTGTAGATGGTCAGATATGTTTATTTTATTCATTTGTATGTGGTGCTGAGGATCGAACCCAGTGCCTCACGCATGTGAGGCAGGCGCTCTACCACTGAGCCACAATCCCAGCCCAGGTTTTTGAAGCTTTTAAGGTTTAAAAATATCTATCTAGTGTGTATAGTTGTGCTTGACAGGAAGACCAGTCCAAATTCTAAATGGCCATTGTATACCAGGGAAAATTCCCCTGTGAGGAGTTTTGCCCCTCTACTTAAATATCAGAACTCAAATTCCCAGCCTCCCTTGCAGCTAGAACAGACATGTGTCCAGGCTCTACCAATGTCATATCCAATGGAGACTTCAGTTCAGAAGAGCAAAACAAGAAACTTGATGGTCACAATGGCAATAGAGGTGTTTTTTTCCAGGAATGTAAGGTCAAGTTCCTGAAGCAGAACTTGTTGGGTTTTTTTGTTGTTGGGTTTTTTTGTTTTTTGTTTTTTGTTTTGGTACTGGAGATTGAACTCAGGAGCACTCGACCACTGAGCCACATCCACAGCCCTATTGTGTGTTTTATGTAGACACAGGGTCTCACAGAGTTGCTTAGCGCCTCACCATTGCTGAGGCTGGCTTTGAACTCACAATTCTCCTGTCTCAGCCTCCCAAAGTGCTGGAGTCCCTGAAATCTTAGCCTGCAATCTGTTTCTTTCATAATTTCCACAAGTCTGTGAGTTACCTAATGACCTGAAATAAGCCTCCTTTCAGCTCAGTCTAGTCATAAAGGATTCTATTGTTTGTAACCAAGATCCGCTAATGATACATCTGGGTTCTGGGTTCTAATCTTCCATTAAATAACTATGCAAACTTGGCAGAGATAGGGGAGGATCGTCTAGCAACAGGTTCTCCAGGTTTGCAGAGTCTGCAGTTCAGGGACCAGTGACTATAGATCCAATAGGCAACTGTGGTTTCCCAGGTGACTGCCAAGTCTAAGCTGTTTCTTCCTCTTCCTCATGCTCAACTTCGATGTAGCACATACATTCACTTACTTGGTTGTATTATTATTGACCATCCAGGAGTACATCAAGAAGAGAGAATGGGGGGCTGGGATGTGGCTCAGTGGTAGAGCACTTGCCTAGCATGCGTGAGGCACTGGGTTTGATTCTCAGCACCACATATAAATAAAAGAATAAAATAAAGGTCCATTGACAACTAAAAAATATTAAAAAAAAAAAGAAGAGAGAATGGTTTTACACCCTTATCACCTCCAAATCTAGCAGCATAGATGAGCAGCTGGATTCTATTCCTGAGACAACTTCTCAGTTGAAGAAGCTGCTTTGAGTTACCAAAATCATTGAGAGCCTCCAGAGGAGGGCCTATAGCTTGTCAGCATGTTTCAGGGATTTATAGATATCATATGTCACTTCTAAGCCTTATTTAGAAATTGATGTACTTTTTAATAGACTGAAGCATGAAAATATTTCCTGCTTACAATCCCAAGGAAATACGAGTTTTTTTTTCTTGCCTTGACAAACTCTTTCTAAAATGCATTTGAAAAAATTAGCATGTGAAGATTAGAGAAAAACTCTGAAAAAAGAAGAGCAATATAGACAGACCAGATATTAAACATACTACAAAGTTACTATCATTAAAATAGTTCAGCACATGGAATTTAAGTATGTTTTAATGAAATTGGATAAATTAAATAATATCAAATAGAGAAATAGGGCTGACTACCTATAGACATCTCAAAGCAGTGTCAAAACAGTTGAGTATTCATTAACTAGTATTGGGAAATTTTATTTTAAGGACTGGGAGAGGGAAGGATCCTTGCCTCCTTTCTTATGCTAAATGAATCAAAGATCCAAAAGTAAAAGATTAAACTATAAAGACAATACAAGAAAACACAGGTGAGTTTACTTGTAAAAGTTTGAAGTAGGAAGGCTTTCATGAGAAGACATCAGAGACCATAAAGGAAAAGATTGATAAATTTGGCTTCTAAAAATATGATGCACCATAAATAAAATCAAGAGACAATTTATAACCTTAGAAAATATAATTAATATGAGAAAGGGTCAAGTTCCTTAATATACAAAGTCCTCTCACAAATAAATTAGAAAAGACAAACAATTCAAAAGAAAACAAGAACAAATGTGAATAGGCAATTCCCACAAAGAAAAATTGGTGGTTTAAAAAATATAAAGGGAGGGCTGGGGCTGTAGCTCAGCGGTATAGCGCTTGCCTAGCATGCGTGAGGCCCTGGGTTCGATCCTTAGCACCACATATAAATAATAAATGAATAAAATAAAGATCCATCAACAACTAAAAAAAAAATTAAAAAATAAAAATAAAAAAATAAAGGGAGCTGGGTATAGTGGCGCATGCCTATAATCCCAGTAGCTTGGGAGGCTGAGGCAGGAAGATCACAAGTTCACAGCTAGTCTCAGCAATTTAGTGAGGTCCTAAGTAACTCAGTGAGACCGTCTCTAAATAAAATACAAGAAAGGGCAAGGGATGTGGCTCAGTGGTTAAGTGCCACTGGATTCAATCCCTAGTACCAGTACCAATAAAATTAAACATATATATATACACATATGGAATAGGGGTGTGGCTCTGTGGTAGAGCACTTGCCTAGCATGTGTGATATCCTGGGTTCAATCCCCAGCACTGCAAAAACAAAAACAAAAATAACAACAGCAAAAATAAAAGGTACTTATCTGCACTGGTTTAAAAAAAATGTGATTTAATACAATGATATACCATTTTCATCTACTGATTATTTGAAGGTTTGATAATACACGGTGCAGATGAGGATATGGGAAATAAGACAGCTATTCTTGTTTGTGGAGTGAAGATCCTATAACCTCTTTTTTTTTTTTTTTTTTCGGTACCAGGGATTGAACTCAGGGGCACTCGACCACTGAGCCACATCCCCAGCCCTATTTTGTGTTTTATGTAGAGACAGGGTCTCACTGAGTTGCTTAGCGCCTCGCCATTGCTGAGGCTGGCTTTGAACTCGCGATTCTCCTGTCTCAGCCTCCCTAAGTGTTGGGATTACAGGCATGCACCACCATGCCCGGCTCCTGTAACCTCTTTAACAGGCCATTTATTATTTTATTTTATTTTTTGAAGTACTGGGTGGCCCTCTACCACTGAGCTACACCCTCAGCCCTTTTTATTTTTTATTTTGAGAAAAGGCCTAAATTGCCCAGACTGACTTCAAACTTGCAATCCTCTTGCCTTCCCTCCCAAGTAGCTGGGATTATAGGCATGCACCACCATGTCCAGCTTTTGGTAGACAATTTAGCAGTGTTCATCAAATTTAAAAACCCGGGTGCTGAGGTTGCGGCTCAGTGGTAGAGCGCTTGCCTAGCATGTGTGAGGCACTGGGTTTGATTCTTAGCACCACATAAAAATAAATAAAATACAACTATTTTTAGTTGTAGATGTAGTTGTAGATGGATACAGTACCTTTATTTTATTTTTATGCAGTGCTGAGGATCAAACCCAGTGTCTGACACATGCTAGGCAAGCGCTCTACCACTGAGCCACAACCCCAGCCCTACAATTAAAATTTTTTTAAAATAAAAATAAATAAATAAAAAGTAAAACCCACATACTCACTGACCCAATAATCCACTTTATTTTATTTTATTTTAGTTTAGTTTTGGTACTGGGAATTGAACCCAGAGGCTCTTAACCACTGAGCCACATCCCCAACCCTTTTTATGCTTCATTTGGAGATAGGGTCTTGCTAAGTTGCTTAGAGTCTCACTAAGTTGGTGAGGCTGGGTTTGAACTCGTGATCCTCCTGCCTCAGCCTCCTGAGCCACTGGGATTACAGGCATGGGCCACTGTGCCTGGCCAATTGTCCACATTATATCCTAGGAATTTATTCTGTCACTACACTCCTACATAAATATATAACATATACACAGATACATATATACACACACATGCATTTATATTTATAAATATATATTGCTGTGTATATATAACTGTATATCATATATATAGCAGTATATATATGTATATATATAATAGTGTTGTCTTTAAAATTATGATTTTTCCTTATAACAAATGCAACAATTTAAAAGAATAAACTATGTGTGCTGACATGGAAAATATACAAAATATATTGGATGAAAAAGCAACTGAGGATATAGCTTAGTGGTAGAGAATTTGCTTAAAATGCATGAGGTCCTGGGTTCCATCTCCATTACTGCAAAGAAAAAAAAAGGACAGAATATAATGGATACTCCCACATCTATTTTTAAAAATTACATATAAGCCAAGCACAGTGGCTTATGCCTATAATTCCAGTGACCTGAAAGAGGCTGAGGCAGGAGGATCACAAATTTGAGGCCAGCCTCAGCAACTTAGCAAGACCCTATCTCAAAATAAAAAAATAAAAATAAAAGGGACTGGAGATGTAGCTCAGTGGTAAAGCACCCCTGGGTTCAATTCTTAGTCCCTAAATAAATAAATATACAATTTAAAATTATATATGCATGTACATAAATGGAAATTTATGAAAAGATTTATAAGAAATTCTATTTTTATTCTCCAGTACTGGGGATTGAATCCAGGGGTTCTCTACCCCTGAGCTACATCACCAGGCTGGTCTCAGACTTGTGATCCTTCTGCTTCAGCCTTCTAAATATCTGTGATTACAGGCATGCACCACTACACCACTATATCTGTCTAATATTTCAATTTTGATATTTATACCCTTTAATTCTCAAGACCCCAAGAGCAATACATTAATGAACCCTTTGAATTTGCATTCAATATATATTGAGCATCTACTATCTATTCAGGCACTATTCTAGGTAAACAAAACAGAAATGATTTTGTTCATGGAGCTGATCCTCATGGGACAGACAAGGTAATGGGATTAAAGGGTTGAAGATGCCATTACAGAAAGTAGTGAGGGGACACCTCTGAGGAGGTGACACTTGCATGGAGATCTGCACGATGAGAATTCCAGGAAATGACATCAGAGCATAAGGACACAGAGGGATCGTCAGAGGGGCTGGAGAAAGATATGGGGCAGGGGAGAATACCCCAGAAGAGCTGGAGAGGTGGGCATCTGCACACTTCACTGAGAGATTGCCACACACTAGAGTTAATCTGTTTTGTCTTGCTATAATTAAATACCTGAGGCTGGTCCTTTCTACAAAGAAGAGACTTAATCTGCTGACAGTTCCGGAGGTCCAAGAATATGGCAAGGGCCCCCTGGTTGTGCCACGACATGGCAGAGAGGCAGAAAGAGAACTAGCCATATATAGAGAATGCAGTGCCTACAGGGGCCTCCTCTGTGATCTGCTCTTGAGGGAAATAAGTCAGTCCTGTGAGAACTACATCAATCCCTTCCGAAGGCCACCCCACCCCCACCCCCATGACCTAAAACCTACCACTAGGCCCCACTTCTTAAAGTTTCCACTCCCTAAACACTGCCACACTGGGGACCAAGCTTCTAGCACATGAACCTTTAGGGGACATACTCAAACCACACTATTTTTGGAACAAATAACCAGGTGTTTTGCAAGCCATAACCAGAAGTGCTAAAAATAAAAAGACCAAAAGACCAAGAGATGGCCAAAATGTGGAACAATCTCATAACTTTGCTGATGGGATCTGTAGAGCCACTTTAGAACACAGTTTGGCAGGTTCTTTTGAAGTTAAGCATACACACAGTTACCACGCTAGTTAGCAATTCTCTCAAGAGAAATAAAAACGTGTCCACCAAAAGGCTTGTACAAAAACACTCATCAGTACTTTTTCATAATAGCCCCAAATGACAACCACAAGGTCCCTCTAAGAAGAATGCATAAACAAATTGGCATATAGCCAGCCATACGGTAGGGAAAAATTCAGCAATAAAATGAACAAACTACTAGTAAACACAAAAACACGGACACTCTCGAAGCATTATGTTGAGCAAAAGAAGACACATCAGCCAGGCACAGTGGTGCATGCCTGTAATCCCAGCACTTTGGGAGGCTGAGATAGGAGGATCGCGAGTTCAAAGCCAGCCCCAGCAATGGCGAGGCGCTAAGCAACTCAGTGAGACCCTGTCTCTACATAAAACACAATAGGGCTGGGGATGTGGCTCAGTGGTTAAGTGCCCCTGAGTTCAATCCCCAGTACCACACCAAAAAAAAAAAAAAGAAAGAAAGAAAGAAAAAAGAAGACAGGTACAGAAGAGTCTGTCCTATGTGATTCCATTAATCTGAAATTTTATTTTTTATGTATTTGTTGTGGTGGTGGTTGTTTTGGCACTGGGGATCTAGCCAAGGGATGCTTCACCACTGAGCCACATCCCTGGCCTTTTTTTATTTTTTATTTTGAGATAAGTTCTCTTTAAGTTGCTGAGGGTTTTGTGAAGTTGCTGAGGCTGGCTTTGAACTTGCAATCCTCCTGCTTTAGCCTCCCAAACCTCAGCCTCCCAAGCCTCTGGGATTACAGGCATGCGCCACCCCACCAGGCAATCTGAAATTTTAGAAATGGTAATCTAATCCCTAATGACAGAAAGTCGATTAGTGGTTGCTTGGATCAAGTAAGAATTGATTGTAAAAATGAATAAGGAAATTTTTGGAATGAAGTAATAAATCTATGTTGTAGTAGAGGTTACACAGAAACATATTCATCAAAACTCATCAAGATGTGCCCTTAGATGGATGCCTTGTATTCTGTGTAAATTATGTGTGTGAGCTTACTTGCTTGTCTGGTACGTTATCTTTCTGTTTCTCTCCGTATTTTCTTTTTTTTTTTTTTTTTTTTGGGTACTGGGGATTGAACTCAGGGGTACTCGACCACTGAGCCACATCCCCAGCCCTATTTTGTGCTTTTTTGTAGAGACAGGGTCTCTCTGAGTTGCTTAGTGCCTCGCCATTGCTGAGGCTGACTTTGAACTCGCGATTCTCCTGTCTCAGCCTCCCCAAGTGCTGGGATTACAGGCTTGAGCCACCGCGCCCGGCTTCTCTCCGTATTTTCTATGACGTACCTTGTAAATAATCCTTTCTTTTTCTGCCCCACACCCCCTGGGGTACCAGAGATTGAATTCAGGGGCCTCAACCACTGAGCCACATCTCCAGCCATATTGTGTATTTTATGTAGAGGCAGGGGTCTCGCTGAGTTGCTTAGTGCCTCACTTTCACTGAGGCTGACTCAACTTGTATTCTTCCTGTCTCAGCCTCCCGAGCTGCTGGGATTACAGGTGTGCGCCATCGCTGGGAGTGGTGGTGCAGACCTGTAACCTCAGGAAGTTGAGACTGAAGGATTGTGAGTTGGAGGCCAGCCTCAGCAACTTAGCTAGACCCTATCTCAAAATAAAAAACAAAAGAACTGGGGAATGTAGCTCAGTGGATATAGCTCCAATTTGCGGGATGTGGGTGTTAAGAAAAAGCCCGAGAAATGAGTAAGAATGGTTAGATGGGATGGGGGTAAACCTGGTTGTGGAAATAGGATCATCCCGACCCTCACTGTTTGCTAGGAGAGGCTAATTGGGTCTGGCTCTGCAAAAAGATCCAGCTTCTGCTTCGTGTGTTTTTGGAAAGGGGGTCTCACTGTATTGCCAAGACTGGCCCCAACTTGTGGGACCAGGCCGTCCTCCTGCCCCAGCCTCCTGAGTAGCTGGGACTGTAGGTACACACCACCACACCCAGCTCCAGGTTGTTTTGCAAGCCACCCCCACCTTCCACCTGCCCCTTTACTGCAAGGGACCCTATCCTGTCTCAGTCTAGTTTATAGAGATCTTGAGGCCTGTTGTTGTATGGCTGGATGTTGAAATGCAACCAACAGGTATTTCCCAAGCTTGACAACATGCAGGGGTGTAAGCTGCCCCCAGGGAACTGCAGAGGCACCAGTGCCGGTCTTGTGGGACTCAGTTCTGATGTCAACAACCTGGCTTCTTCACACTGCACTGGCTGTGTGCCCCATGCTTTCTCCAACACTACTTGGTCAGACTTCCATGTAGCTTGGCTTTCCTGTCCAGGCCCAATGGGCACAGAGCAACACTAATCTTACCCCAAGAAGCCAGTATGGGTACAGAGGTGTAAGTGGGGAGGGGCCCATCAAGAAGGTGACTAACCCAGGGAATTTGGTAAGCAAGGAGGTTACTGCTCAGGTCACTTGTTGAGGGAAACTGAGATTAAGAGAGAGACAGTGGCACCAATGCAATCCTGTGGCCTAGAAGGGGAACAGCCCCATGAAATTTTGCCTCAGTTTGAAGACCTTTGGGTAAAGTGACAGAGTTTGCTAATACCTCCCAGGTACTAACTAAAAGTTAGACCATGGTCTAGATGCTTTAACTGCCTTAATGGATTTAACCTTCAGCAATGACCTATGGGGGAGAGGCTGTCACCCTCTGGCAGTTAAGGAAATCGAGGCCCAGAGAGGTTAAATGCTGCCTAGCTAGCAAGCAGCAGAGCTGAGGCAAGTCCTCCAAGCCACACCAGCTAGCAGAAGGGAGCACAGCAGGTTAGCTGGCTGAGTGAAGAGCCCGGCCTTTTGGGTTGAAGAGTCAGCAAGCTCTCCCAACTGGGAGAGTCCCATCTGAGCTTTCTCTCAGGTTTAAGGGCTCAGTTTTCACAAAAAGGTAGAGAATGTGAAATATCAGCCACTGGTAAAACTGTGCATCCACCCAGGGTGGAAGTTCAGGCAATATCAGTCCTTGCTGCTCCACTGTGTGACTGTTCCCTGGACCCCTGGCCTCATGGCCCTCACATCATGCCTCTGTCTCCTGCCTCCTTGCCCTGCCCTTCCTACTACCAAACATTTGGAGTCCAAACATTTTCTGGACTTGCCTGAGAACTTCCCTTCAATGGTTCAAATCTTTCAAGATTCAGTTCACCCCCTCCAGACAGCCCTCCTAGACATCCCTGGTTGGAATGATTCTGTCTCCAGCTCAGGAATTGAGATGTGATGCTCTTTTGACATCTCTCACAATTCATCCTGCATTAGGTCACTTCTCAGTAGGTCTGTCCCCCTGGGGGTGTAGACACAGCTATGCTCAGTACATAGCTGACATCTGCCCCAGTAGTAAGCAAGTCATTAGGGGGTCATGAGGACATCTCTCTTGACTAACTAGAAAAAACATAGGCTTGGAGATTCATATGAATTCCATTTTTAAAAGAAAGAAGATATATGGGATTTTACACTCAGATCTTATTCTCTCTAAAATATTTTTGTCAGGGTGGGTAGTGAGGATTAAACTCAGAGGCCCTCTATCACTGAGCTACATCCCCAGGCCTTTTTTATTTTTTGAGACAGGGTCTGGATAAATTGTCCAAGTTGACCTCAAACTGCCTCAGCTCCCCCCACCCCCCATCACTGGGATTACAGGTTTAAAATATTCCATGTTCTATAAAAATAAAATGGCTTTGGTATAACAGACATCTTACACAAGTGAATATGAGCCTTATTTCTTCATTCTATCAAATGTTAATGAATTTGTTCATTCATCACACATCAGTGTGATGTGTGATGCTCAAAGTGTGATCACTAGATGCTCAAAGATAAACAAGTTGGCAAAATAACTCTTAACAGTGAATGAAGTGGCATGGCTTGGTGCAGGGTTTAACTGCGTATACCCTCCTGCAGAACTGGCTGTGGAGAAATCCCACTTTATCACTTACTTGGCATGTCACTCTCAGTAGTCACTTCAACTCTCTGTGTATCAGTTTTCTCATCTATAAGATGGAGATGGGCGGGATTATAGGC